>QBDW01005193.1:0-27298 GCA_003261595.1 Maconellicoccus hirsutus | reverse complement strand
GCTCTATCTGGTACTGTGTGTTCAGTCGAATTTCGATCTCGAAATTTTCTCAGCGATGGTATGTTTTTGAGGTGATATTCGTGATCAGCGACCTCGATTTAGTAAAATGAGACTAATTTCGTGAAAAACCGCCGGTTAGAACGTTGGTAATCAATTAATTACGATTTTCGTGTGTTTTATTGGTTGCATATCTTGGTACTGAAAGGCATTTGCTTACGTTATATGACCGTTTCTTTGTGATCTATGGCGTAGATCGTCGATCGAGGTGTCGAATGTTACTAAATCGAGGTCGCTGATCACAATTATAATGCTAATTTTCCATGATCACTTCTTGTTCTTCAAAAAGCGCGATATTTCGTTGAAGAATTACAGTTTCTTTTTTCGAATTGCACATTTTTGATCAAAATTTATTTCATATTTGTTATCAGCGTATCATGTGGAAATTATTGATGGGGAGAATATGCATTGCTGATTCATCAGAAATTCTGTTTCGCAATCATTGGTCCTCTGCGGTAGTAAATTAATTAAAAGTAAATTCGTGTCGGATTTTAATTAATATTTCTGTTTTTGAGAAAGTCGTGATGTAAATTAAATTACAACTACTTCAATGTCACTAAATGTAAATTAAATGTTGATATTTCACTTCAATAGTTTTTTCGTCGAATCTACGTAAATTAACGCAATTAAGTACTTTCTTCGTTTCAAAAAATTCGTTTAATTTTCTATTCATTCGTGCACGATTTCCTTGAAATTTTGTTAGTCGATTTCCTCTTGAAAATTATAATTTCGAGTGTGAAATTGAATTCTTGATAAAAAACCACTGGTATATCTTGATATAACGAGGTGTCACATTACCTACCTATTTTCATAAACATCTCGATAATTCTCGCTAGTACAAAGTTTCCTAATAAATGAAAATTAAACGACGAATAATCGGTACAACTATGGAATACGTATATTTCAAATTCAAATATTAGCCAAATAACGGAAACACATTTTTGAACTTTGTTTCAATTAAGTACAATTTTATCGCTAGAGTCAACTCGTGAATCGAGCACAAAATGAAATCTTTGTCCCCACAGATAAGGTATAATGTACGGTAAATATCGATACGATTACGTTTGATACTTTAGGCTGAAAAGTCTACGGGGACATTCACAGAGTAACATTTGGAACCGCCGATGCGAGCCAATTATCGTAATAATTTTATCGTAAAAACGTATAAAGCGAAAGTATATCACGTTGTACCAATCGAAGGGTTTACGACACGTTTACCGCTGTAATACGATACCCCACCACGTGGAATTTCTCCGAGATGTCTGATAAATTCGTAAAAGTTATATCGTTCAAGGTTACGTTAACTTTATAATTTTTTCAACGCGAAAACGATATTTTGAATAAAAATTTCTCTTGAAAATTTCCTTTATTTTCAAATTCAAATTAAATATTTTAATAAGCATGTAAATTACTTCGTTTAATTCCTGATCACTCCGAGTAAATTACGTTTATGCAAATTCACGTTGATTTGCAATTTGACAAAACAACATGCGTAATAAACAATTCCCACCCGTACACGACTACGAACTCCTCCACAAAATAAGAATAAAATTCTCTTAAAAATTAGCGAGGATCGCCGAATGTGAACAATGTGCGGATAAAATTTATAATACTCTACTGTATCATGAAACGATTACATGAAATAATTTCATTAAAAAATAAATAAACGAATATTCCTTAATATCACAGCATTGAACCGGTACTTTTTTACGAGAACCGTTCCTTTAAAAGTAAGCCACATCAATCCTTGCCCATTCTGTACAAAAACGTGCCGTGAAAATTCACCTAATTTCGATTATCGACCAAATTTCTGATCGCAACGAGCATACGTCGCTAACACTCCAACGAAATCGTACACTGTTAATAACTTGTAACTTGGAATGAGCCTGTAAACAATTTAAAAAAATTATTAAATATTTCGCTGCGAAATCTTTCCATACACAATGCAATTCTTACGAAAATTCGGTGAATCCTAAATGCCACGGAGACAAACCGAAAGTAGAATAAAAATTTCCAGGGATGACTAATAAATCAGGATTTCCACAGTATGAAAATTTTGATAACATAATGTCGTCTAACGCTGCTTCGACCGAAGCTCTATTTTCTAATTTGATATCTTTATTTTGAGCCAATTCTTTAATGGAGTTGATAAGAAATTGACGATTGTGTTTTGAAGTTAAAACGTTAACTTGTAAACACGGCAGTTTATCTGTAACAAGTAAATTATTATAATTGACCTGTAAATTCGTCGTAAAAAATGTATTCTTTACTCACCATATTTTCCATATTCAGAGTCGCAGTTAAACGAAACGCCCCATTTTATACTCGGTGCCAAATCTCCGTGTGTTTTCAAAAACGTCTCAAATAACATTTCAGGCTTTAACTCTACACGGAAAATAATCACATTATGATTGAGAACATTAATTCTGATTATAAATCTGACTCACCATCTTTATGATCATAGAAGCTAATCACCGGTACACCTGTTGGAAGACACCATGCAATAAGTTGAACTAAATCATTGTAGGAAATCTTTTCTTCACCCAACGCGAAAACAAGGTGTTTTGGTAATTTAGAAAACGACTTGACACTTTTTATAATCAAATCGTTTTCGATTTCTTCATGCTTCATTTCATCGGTAAATAAATTTCTAGCGCTATGAAGCACTTTCACAAAAAGAAATTTACAATACTTAATTCGTAAATAAATGGAAAACAAAAGATGAGCGGTATGCAAAATTAAAATGCTAAGGAATCCGTTGATAGCGGACATTACCGGATATAGAAATGTATACATGATGAAAATTTGAAAAAATTTAACAACATACAGGAACGTTAACAGTACAACGAATGAGATGAACTTGGGAAACGCATCGCGCTTTAAGCTAAAGTATGTGAAGTAAAAAAAAGGGAGATAATGAAGTTACATGCTTTCGGTTAAAATATTAATATTTATCGTTAATTATATACAGTTATGAAATTAATTAGTTGACGAGCACACAGACACCACATAGCACTCCTTTATCAAAATTTACACGAAACATCAACAAAATAACGAACGTACTTGGATTTTGATCAGCACCTGAAATTAAAAATAAAAAAACAATGGTTTTACAATCATTCTACAGAGAGCGCTAACTAACATTTGAAAATCTAGTTAAGTGGTTCAATGTGGTACAATATTCGGTTTACTGTATTTCCGAATTTCGATATTACGGCTTGATAAATTCTTGAATTTTCTCCTTCTTTCTATTGAAATTTTACCAATAAAATACTTTTGTGGATTCATCAAATGCTAGTAAGTACAAAATAACATACCTCATAGACATAATTCAATGCTAGAACAAGCACCTTTACAGCGATCGTTGATATATATGAATTTTCAATTCTGGATCACTTCAAATAGATAACACGTGGAAGGTTTCCGATCACATCTAATTTTCAACTGATTTTCGTTTTACAGAAAATCTAAACAAAATGTTGATGTTGGAAGTTCGTGGTCAATCTAAACATCAATTAGAAGTTGATGAAAATGCACGAATTGCTGGAATCAAGGTAAGTTAGCTTTTTACATGTGATTACTTATGAAGTCCCATTATCGAAAGATTCCTTGTCATGATTTTAATTCTAAACTTGATTTATTTGATCGATCTGTAGGATACCATTGCTCAGCTTGAAAATGTACCAGCTACGGAGATCTTGTTGTACAGCTCTGGTGCTCCTTTGGTCAACGACATGTTAATATCGCAACTACCGAGTTTGACAATTGATTTCACTATCCCATTATTGGGAGGTAAATGCACATCTCAGCTTACCTAAAATAATTACATAGCATTATATTTAAGTTGTAAAATTATTTTACAGGTAAAGTTCACGGTTCTTTGGCTCGTGCTGGTAAAGTTAAGGGACAAACTCCCAAAGTAAGCTATTTCAGTTGTGATCGTTTAATTAGTATTTCATATTTCTGTATTAACTATTCTTTCTCGTTTAGGTTGAAAAACAAGACAAAAAGAAAAAGAAGACGGGTAGAGCAAAACGTAGAATGCAGTATAACCGCAGATTCGTAAATGTTGTTCAGACATTCGGTAGACGAAGGGGTCCTAACTCGAATTCATAATTTTTTGTAATAATTAAAATAAAAGTTTTAATAATTACGTTGAGTTTTTATTTACATAACTATTTACATAACTTTCAAAAATCACACAAATTAATCTGAATCACTATAAGTACATAATGATAGTAAACTCGTTGCAGGAGGTTTCTGCTCCACTTCTTTTTTCGGCGCCATTTTCGATTTCAAAGCTCTAATCTTACTAAGGGTGGAATTGTGCGATGATGCGTCATTACATGGCGCCTTAGCAGTCACTTTGGGTGCTGATGCTGGTGGTTCACTATGTACTTCAGTCACTTCTTCAATGTGTTCTTCAAGTACTTCATTATCAGCTTTACGTTTCCGCGAGAATATCTTTTTGGCTAATTCTTCATCAAGTTCGCGTTCCCTTCGCTCTTTCTCTTCTCTGGCTTCTCTGTTGTCATATTTCTTCAAAAGTTCATTTAAATCGACGACTTTTCGACTTTGATCCTTTATTTCTTCTAGTTTCTCCATCTCTTCGATTTCCAATCGCGACTGTTGCGTTCGGTTTTCCAGAAGAACCATAGGATTATTGGCTTCTTCTTCTTTGGCCTCTTCTTCTTCGCGTTTCTCTTGCTCCTGGGCAAGTTTCAGAGCCATGAAATTTCTCGTAGCTCCAGCCTCGATCTCGTAGTCGGTATTTCGCGGATCAGTTTTAAACGAAATTTCCTGCAGACATCTGGTGCATTTTATATAAAACCTATAAATTCGAATGCCGCAATAATCTTGCCCTTCGACGTCTTCTTTCCGAGCGTTGAATTTTTTACCACGGTATATATACTCGCCACAAGTTTTACATCTCATATTAAACGGCGCCATTAATCGAACAGTGTACTGGCGATTTTTGGGTAATTTCATGCGAGGGATTTTTGAAGGATCGAAATCCGGTGGATAGTATTTGTTCAAGACTTTACGTTCCGACATTTTGCTTTAGTTGAAGGTAACCTGGAACCAAAAGAATTTACAGTGATTCAAATCAAAAGTGATTTATTAGAACAGAAAGTGTTTTCTGTCTGAGGGTACTTCTATAAAACTGAACAAAATACTTACTTAAATGAAAATGAATGCAATCTGTACTATCAAGTATACACTAATGATGTTAAAAACAAAATGAAACAATGAAATCTTGAGATCAAACAAGAAAGACAATGGTCATTTTACTTTTACTTATTTTATGATTTTTATTTATTCCATTCCATAATCAAAATTTTATCTCAAATCTCGAAATCCAATGAACTCTCCTAAAACTGGATGACTTTATTCTACATGCAGAATGATAAAAATAGGTAAACAAGTAGGTAAATTTTTTCCCTTTTTATTTTTTTTAATGAAAATTTTTTATTTTGTAATACTGTTGTAATTTTCTTATTTTTTTTTCAATTAAAACTGGCACTTTCAGATTTTTATCTTTTTATGAGTAAGTATTGGAAAAAACTAATCAACTAATCTCTCAATGAAGAAGAATATAAAATAACACTCAAAATAACTGAAATCAAACACATCTTTCCACGATGGAAAACAATTCATCACTGACTAAATTAATACATCAAATTTTCCGTTGCTCCCCTCCCATAACCACCACCCCACAACCCCTACCACACTACTAACATATGATACGTCATATGACTCCTCCATTCAAACAATCTAACTATACGCAGGTGACAGGCGCATCTCAAATTTTCACTTTTACACACAACCCACCAGCGACCGCTCCTTTTAGGGAGTTTTTGGAAAAGGAGAAAGCTAAATGAAAAATTATAAATACAAGAGATATACAAAATGGTGTTCAATTCTGTGCTACCTCTAGTACAGGCCTTTTGGGGTATTTTTTATTTTTGCTCGATATGTCTCTGGTACGAGTCTATGCTGGAAGCTCTGGGAAGCGGAAGCCTGTCGCGGTAGCGCCCATGCGTTGGGTCCGGAGAAGACTTCGGTCGGAGGACTTTGTAAAATGTCGGATTAGGGTGGCCGAAGTGGACTGGGGTGGAAGGCATGAATCCGTACCTGGGACATATCGATTGCTAAGGTACAAAGATCAAAATTTTTAGGGTGCTGCGCGTAGTTTTACATAGTTTTAAGATATTGTTAGGTTTAAGTATTTTTAGTTTTAAGATGCCGCGTAATTTTAAGTATTGTTTTTGCGTTTTAATGAATTTTTCAGGTTTTCAGGTATTCACCGCTGCAACCGGATTAACTTTTTACTGAGCGCTCACTTTTTACTGTTTTGACTGTTTTTACTACTCGTATAACTGGTGTTTTACTGTCTGTCTGTTTTGTAACTGTTTGTTTTAACTATTTGTGTTAACAACTGCCATACTGGCATTTTATTGTTTTACTTCAATGTTTTACTTGTTGTTTTACTCCCATACTTGGTTTTGCTTACTTTCCGCTTTTCTTCATTTCGCCAAACTCTCTTCTATTGCTTGTCTTCTGTCTGCTGCATGCTTAATTCTGCCGTGATTGCGGTTTGTTTTTTTGTTCTGTTTCAGGTTAAAGAAGACTGAAGGAGACTCTGGTTTTTTTCAAGGTTTCATCACAGTCTCGGAACTCTTCCTGTTTCTGTGAAAAAATCTTGGGTTTTCCCTTAAAAAAAAACCTCAAGAGTACAGTCGATATAGAACTTGCGTACATATGTAGTACAGATGTACTCATATTTATTCAAGTCTCATTATGTCAGCTCTGTACTATTTCTGTTTCAAGTGTTTTTTTCGTTTCTTCAGTTTTTTTTTCTTTTTTTATTCCAAAAATTTTTCGTTTGATTTCAGCTTTTTTTACGTTTTTTATTTCACAGTGTTTTATTTTTGATTACTTATTTTTCTCGTATTTTTTTTGTAAAGTTTCATTTAATATGAAATAAAAGCAATTACACCCCTTTTGCTATTGGAATTTTTTGGGCACAAATTTATTTCAGTTGTACTCACTGACGTACCTTACCATGAAATCAGCATTACGAGTAATCGCTTTTTCACAAAATATCGTTTCCTCACAAAAAAAGAACCGACAATAAAAAATGATGTAATTCCATACGGAAATTACATCCGAATCAAAGCATAAACATGTTCGATTCAGGCGTCCATTCGTCAAAATGCTTTCAATAATTTAATCAACTTTCCTTTCGAGCGACAAAAGCTCTAGAATTTTCCACCACTGCGACTTTCTAAAACACCAACTAACGAAAGCTCTCACACGTCATGAAAAACTCTCTTTCGGTGCATTGTCTTTAAACCTATTTATATGATTCATAGCGTAATTTCACTTCTCGTACTTTCTTTTCTACGTAGTTCTTCGCATTATCGAGAATCGGAAAAAAAACGCAGAACACGACATCATGCAACTAAAAATATAAGCCATCTGATTATAAAAGTATTATGTAAAAAACTAGGATAATAAGGACGTCAATTCAATTAAGTTCTTATATAAAACCCGCTCTCGAAGGAAACGAAGAGATAACATTTTTATTCGAGTACGTAAACTTTCCATTTCAAAGGGAAAATCCTTTGATATAAAAACGTCTCTCTTGTCAGCTCTTTCAGCGCATTTTTTTAAATTAATAACTGCATATTAAGTGCTTCCATTCTCTTGAGTCTTTTATACACGACAAAAACTACGGATTAATTTTTCTCCTCGGAGTAAAAAAAACTCCTAACTTGTGCTAGCTAAATGGAGCATATTTACATAAATTTATCGTGATTTTTACGCGTTCGAGAGAAAAATTGCGTAATTAGGCTGAGCAAATTACGAAATCGAATTTTGTGAAATTTTTTCACGACGGTGGCAAAAATTAAATAGCGTGATAAGCTTTTTTTTCTTTTTAATTAAACACTGGGGCGTGGTACGATCGAGCTTTTGTTCGAATAATTTTCTCTATTTCTTTTTTTCCCATTATCGATACCAATTTGGTAATTGCGATAAATTTTGGTTAATTAGGTAAGTAACGAGAGGGGAAGGGGGTTATAAGAGATGATTTGTGAATCGAACAAGGTTGTTCGTCAGAGAGGTCTAAAATGTTTTAATTACATCCACAGTTGACGGAAAATTTCAAAAAATTGTACGATCATGGTGACGAGTATTATTCGCAAAAAATGACTAATATTTTATCAGTTAAAAAACTAGGAAAAAAGTTAACAAAGCAGGAAGATGTATAGCAGTGATTAATTTAAGCGAAATGTACATTCCGTTATAATTTTCGTCATATATTTTTTTCTCGCAAAAATGTACAAGGGGTCCCTAACAACATAGTATTTCCCCTTTTGGAGTTTTTTGGGAAAATTTCTCAAAAAATAGTTAAAATTAAAAAAAAAAAATAAAGATCGCCAATTTACAGACCTAGAAGAAAAAACTTACAGCAGTTTTTGTTGGAAATTTCATCAGAAATAATTTTAGTTCTTTCAATTTTTTCGAAATAATGATTATTTTGCGAGATATATTCAAAAAACGCCTATCTATGACATTTTAGGAACCCCTATCATTACATTTTCGCGAAAAAAGTGGCAAAAAATTCTCAAAAATCGCATAGCATTTTTGGAAAAATATTGAAATTCATTATCACCTCTTCGCCCCTCCTTCTCTTCACCACAGCAGATCAAATGTTCAAAGAATTTCCTTATTGTGTAGATTTACGTCGAAAAAATAAACATTTAATTCGAGAGAAAACACGAAATTGAGAAAACAAGTCAAAATAAAATACAAAAAGAAATTAAAATTTTTACCAATTTTTTCCTAAAAATTGAAAAAATATTAAATTTTCAATCGGGTATTCTATTTTAAAATTATTCAATTTTTTATGTTTCCAATTGAAAAATTTTTCATTTTTTTTCTTTTTTCTATAAACGAAAATAAATATGAAAATACGCCTCAGCTAATCATTGTAGTTGTAAAGACGTAAAAAAAAATGAAAATAAATGTAAAATCAACCCGATTATGGAACGTTAAAACAATAATAAAAAAAAAGTAACAACGAAACGATTAAAAAATCAAACAATAAAATCGAGACGCATTATTAACGACTCCACGTAAAAATTTTTAATTAGAATTACAGCCAAAGTGGATTAATTTTTATGGCGAAAAAAAATCAATGTCGTTGCAATCGTGTAAAATATGGAAAAATGCAGCAATAATACGAAAATTTCACAAACTCCGTGAAAATCTTCAAAAAGTTAATTCATCAAAAATTACGCCAAATGGTAACTTTTGCGTTAAAATTTCAACACGACTTGTTTAAATCAGCGTTTTAATACAAATGTAAGAAAAATACGAGGAAGATGAGTCATATGAGCGATTTAAAAAATCCTCCCTCCTTTTCTCTTTCCCCTCTCCACCATACCGATCCACCGAATCGAGTAACCTCGAACCTCAACCTATCCTCGAAACGTCCTTCTGGTACTCTACGCTTTACTCGTGCTCACACTCTACCACATAAGGTAAGCACCTCACCTCCGACTTATTGACGGATTTACGTATCACCCTGTTCAATATTAAATTGACCGAGAAAAAAAATGGTTTTGAAGCGCAATAGTATATAATCAGGTCAGCAGGTCGATTTCGAGTTTTCCGGTATAGTAAGTAGAGATGGAGTTCAGAGGAAGTATACAGTCTACTTTCGTATGACAGTGGCCCGCGTTCGCTTTAGTGTGATTGTACGCTGAATACTCTCAAGTTCATTGATATGCTCGTCGAGGTTATACCGGATCGCTTTACAGCATCGTAATCGTGATTTTTCCGAAATAGGTAAGTCGCTTTTTCGATAGGCTAATTTTCGCTTTATTATTAATATTAAAAAATACTCGGCTGTTAAACGCGCATCCGCGATATTTACGTTTTAACGGGGTCGAAAAATTTTATCAAAGCTAACAGCTTATCCACGTACGAGAAATTTTTTAGCGCTAAATTACAATAAATTAACGAAGGTTTTTTAAATTTTAATTCGCGGTCACCGTAATGTAATCTAATATAGATTTTTCTCTTTTTATGCAGTTTTTTTACATAGCGGTTTCGTGTTGCGTAGCTGTGAAACGAAAATATAATGGACGACCCGAAAACTATAGAAACGTTTTTCCGAGCAAAATCGATATTTATTACTGGAGCTACAGGATTCGTTGGTAAAATACTTATCGAGAAGCTTCTGCGTTCGTTCGACGGCATAGAAACAATTTACCTTCTAATCAGGAAGAAGGATAAAGAAACTCCGGCCAAAAGATTACACAGACTCATCGACTGTTCGGTAATTTGTATTTATTTTCAAATCAAAATTACCCCTTCAGCTTTCCTCGATCATTAAAAATTCAACCGTTAAACATCGTACGTACACAATCCCAAGAAAACCCATAATTACCAACACCACCGTGACACGCTACTCTTAAATAATTTATTCGATAATGGTAACTTTTCACAAAAGAAATCACTATGGCCTTTTAAATTAACTCGATCCGTTCCACAGCGCTTTTCCCCTTCGTCTCATTCCAACATCTCGATACAATGTATTTCGGTATTCTCTTTACACGTATCTCGTTCAATTATAAAATACCGAGTTTTGAATTACTCTTTTTTTCTCGCTCCTCGATTCAATTTAAACTACCAAGACGTGAGATGACTTTAATTCGTGGGCCCGGAAATTTCATTTCGTCTATGATATTCTTTAAATTTTTCAACCAGTCATCGTTCTGGTAACGGCCGAAAAATATACGCCCGTTAAATGAGAAAATTCTCTATTAAACGGATTCTTCCGATGGGCCGGTTTATTCGAGTATTTTCCTCGCTTTTCGCAGATGAATTTAATTTACGCGAAAATTAGGGTGAATTTTATACGTTAGGTTTCATTACTTTTTTTTTAAGAATTTCATCTATAATATCAATTTTGTATATTTTTTAGTATTTAAGAAATGTGAGTGGAAGAGGGGGGGATTCAATTACGGTGTATTATATTCTTTAAATCAATTTTTGAAAATCATTTTACAAAAATTTTCTCATCGTTTCTCATTTTTTCGAAAATGTTTTCCTTTCATGAAGAAAAGAAAGGAAAAAAAATTAATTTTTATTATCATTTTTTTCCACCTAGTCGAACCTTGGCGATATTTATTCAATATTTTTCCGATGAATTGATGACGTCAACAATACGGTAGGGGGTGGGGGAGATGAAATTTGAATAAATCGTATAAATATCATTAGTCATTGCATAATTATTAGAATATAAAAAATTCGATGAAAAATCAAAGGGAAAAAATCGCGCGGTAAATTTCAAGCCATTAAATGTGACATAGTGAATCAAATCAATGACGTCATAGATACAATTTTCTTATCGCGAATCAAAAACGTTATCAAATTTTTATAATTTAAGCGACACTAGTGGGCAGATAAATTAGAATAAACTATGTAGTTCATATACACTCGACTAATTTTTACAAGGATCCATTTGTTTATGATTTTGGAAAAATTTTTGTAGTATAGATTTTGCAAATTAATTTTTACTGTTTTTTTCTTCATCTTTTTCATCAATTTTTCACCTTTTTAATAATTTTACGATCATCTAATGAATTTGTTCGATCATTTTTCGATGATTTATTGAAATTTAAGCAATTGGTGGACCATTTCATCATAGGATTAATTCTGAAATAAATATAAATAAAATTTCGATTAAATAATTTTCTAATTAAAATGATTCAATTAACGTGTACATTAAGTAAAAATAAATTCGTCAACTGAAAAAATTCCATGCCCAATTGCGAAGCTAAAAAACACGACGTTATTAAAAAACGAGATAAAAGAAATGAAAACGAAGCCCACATGAGTCTTCAACACACACAAACGTGAGATACAAGTAATCACCGTCGAGAACCATAAAGATAACATTACAAGGTATCTAAACGCAAATACTTGCAACATAATTATTCATCATGACCCCTCCTCCCCACAATTCCCCGTTTTTTTCAAACTTCCTCGGAAACCTCTTAGTAAATAACTTGAAAATATCATTGGTATTTTTATTCGCAGAGGGTTTTTTGGCGTAATTTCCTCAATGAAAAAATAATTTTCGATTTTTTCGAGTATTGACAAAAATCGAGTGTCGATTATCAAATTTAAGTGGTTGTATTTTTCCCTCGTCTGGCGTGAGATATGCGATATTTATTTAACAATAATCAACCTTGAGATAATTTTCGTTTTTTTCTATTTTTTCTTTTTTGATATAATGAGTAATGCGTATTTGAAGAGTTCGAAGAACTATAAATATCACTAAATTTGGGTTATTCAAGTAGCAGGTAGCCATTTTGGATTTTATATTTCATTTTTTATGATACATATGTCTATCTAAAGTTTTGAAAATTTGGTATTATCGAGGGGAAGGGAGACTGGAAAATGCAATGATATTTTAATTACTGCATTAAAAACAAATATCGAACGTTTATTTTGAAAAATTAAATTGAAAATATTATCTAACAAAAATCAAAACTAAAGTTTCAACTAAAAAAATTAAAAAAAAATTTGAAAAAAATAAAAACAGGGGAATTCAACATTATAAAAATTCTAACAAATTAGAAATTTTTAATTACCAGAATACTCCTTATTGATCGATCACTTTTAAATAAAAATAAATTTTTTTGGCGATTAATTATTTGAATAATTTTTTTATCATAATTTTTAAAACGTTCTCAATTTTATGATTTTTTCAGAATTCAATTTTTATTTATTTCAATCGAAATCCTTTGTTTTCATAAATGAATTAAAACAAATTAGTCGAAGTAAAAACTTTTTTTGCAAATACTCGAGCAAACTTATTACTTGAGTTAAATCTTGAAAACAAAGGGTTTCAATTGAAATAAATAAAAATTGAATTCTGAAAAAATCATAAAATTGAGAACGTTTTAAAAATCACGATAAAGAAATTATTAAAATAATTAATCGCCAAAAAAATTCATTTTTATTTAAAAATGATCGATCAATAAGGAGAAAAGTTCCTGTTTTAAGGGGGGAGAGGAGGGTTAAAAATTTGACAGATAATTTACCCAAATTTTAAATAACGTTTTCTACGATTTTTACGTGAAAAAAAAACCTTTTCTATTCCACTCCCCCCTCCACTTTCATAATATGGAAATTGCACGTTCTTGCGATAGAAGTGAAATTTTTTGCTTATACATATTCTATACGTTTTCAATTTGAAAAAATGTTCAATATCGTCGCTAAAAAAATTGAAAAATTACTCGTAAAAACATGTAAATAAATATTAAAAAAATGAAAAAAAATCCTCGAAAAATTCAAAACTTGGCGAACAAAAAAATCGAAATATAAAATCAACACCAAACGAATACCCTACTCGAATAAAAACCTTCGAAAAATCGAAATTTTCATCGACAAGACGGCGAAAAACCGCAAAACCGTTTCGTCCACTCGACAAAATCGAGTCCACTAACGGATTCGATATTTTCGCGTAGAATACGCATAAAATAATCAGAGCGTCCAGCCAACGTAACTCGCTCTTTAAAAATTTTCCACTCAAAACAAAACTACCGTTACAAGGCGTTGAATTTTTCGCATTTTTCGACGCCGCGAGTCGCGTCGTCGCGTTAAAAATTCATCGGTCAATTTGTACGATCGGAGAAAACACTGACCTAGACAGTATGAATGCCACGACACCTCTTGCCAACTCTCGCTTGCAAATGCGAACAAGTTTTATTTTCATTCATAACGTACACGCGTCTCTCGTATGTCGGCGCACGTTAAACGGACACCACACGGTACCGCTTGAATCCAGAATTTACCAGTTACCTATATCTAGGTCAGGCGATGGTCGTTTCACTGGAAACGCGTGCAAGTTCCTTCACCGCTGTTAACGTCAATTTAATGTATTTTTCGGTAGCTATTCAATATCCTGAAGACAGAGAGACCGCATACGTTACAGAAGTTGAAAGTGATACCGGGAGACGTAACGGAGGCTAAATTAGGCATCAGCGAAACAGATCTGTTATTATTAAAGAACAAAGTCAACGTCGTGTTCCACGCAGCGGCCACCGTCAGATTCGACGAAGATTTAAAAGTAGCTCTAGAAATTAATCTGCTAGGTACACAGAAAGTAGTGGAATTTTGTAAATCATTAGATAATTTAGAAGTAAGTTGGCAATTCCGCGCGTCCTACATCTATCGCCAATACGTCCTACATATCGCGTTCACATTCCAGGCACTCGTTCATGTATCCACCGCGTATAGTAATTGTAACCGCGTGGACGTCGAAGAAAAAATATACCCTGTTCCGTGGAACGTCGATAAAATAATCCAAGCTACGTATTGGATGAACGACGAACTAATAGCGGAGCACACAGCTCAGTAAGTCATACCATGCTCAATTCCCAACCCGCCTTCAAACCTTTGTTTCTTGCAGAATAATCGGAAGCTGGCCGAATACATACACGTTCACGAAGGCTCTCGCCGAACACGTAGTCTCCGAAGTAAGCAACGAATTCCCAGTCACTATCGTCCGTCCATCCATCAGTGAGTATTTGCCAAACTCTGCAACGTTACCATCTTCAAATCCATCTTACATCAATTTTTCCCTTCAGTCCTCTCCACGGTCAACGATCCGGTCCCAGGATGGATAGAAAATTGGAACGGACCAACTGGCATCGTAAGCGCTGCCAGCAAAGGTGTATATAATAGTTTCTTCTGTCACCGATGGGCCGTTGTAGATATGATACCCGCCGACATCGTTGTAAACGTATTGATCTGCGCTGCCTGGGCCACAGCTCTAAGAAAGTAAGCTCCAAAAGACATCTTCCTAGACATCCATTCAACCATATCTTCTTTCCATGCAGATCCAAAGAAACCACCATTTACAATTGCTGCACCAGCGCCCAAAATCCGCTCAAATGGGGCGATTTCATTTCCCAGTGTTTATTCCACGTGCGACGCAATCCATCTGAGAAAGTTTTCTGGTATCCGAAAGCTCACGCGTATTCTAATCGGTTTCTGTATAATTTGGGATGCTTCTTCAGACACGTGTTTCCCGCCTATTTACTAGACGCGGTGAATATGTTCTTCAAAAGAAACATGTAAGTACTGGTTTATCGTAAATTTGAGCCTGCCCCCCCTCCTTCCCTTCCCAACCAACTTCTTGTAGTGTTTGTTTACATGTAGTGCACAACTAGTTGCATAGTCTCACGATTCAGGTTTATTCCGGTTTCAATTCGGTTACATCATTCATCCAGTATTGTAATGCCTTCTAAATTAAAATTAGGCAAAAGTATTTGCATATTTGAATAATTCAAAATTGCTAGCTTCACGAAAAAATTTCAATTATGCGGAAATTTAGCCTAAAAATTTACATACTGCGGAAGGATGAAAAGAAAAAAGGGGAAAGAGTTCTTTTAAATTTGTTCGAAAGGAAGGCCTACGTATAAAATAAAATTTACGAAAAAAAAAACAAATTTGGGAAATATTTGTGTATTTATTATCCTGATTTAGGTAAAAAAATTAAAATTTCATCAAAATACAACGTTCAGTTTTTTGATAAATTTATTCAAAAAAGTTCAATCAAAGTGTAATAATGTTTTTTCAATTTTTCAATTTTTAAATAAACAACTTGAATGGAAAAAAAATTAAACAAATTCAGTTTTGGTTTATTAATAATTAATAACTTGAAATAAGAAAATTGTCAAAAAAATCAATTAAAACTGAAAATTCTAATTCAAAAATACATAAAAATTGAAGTTTTGCTCAAAATTTTACCTCAATATTTTTGTTTTTGAGAAATTATGTCAAAAATACAAGTACAGTTTTGCTCAAAATTTTACCTCAATATTTTTGATTTTGAGAAATTATATCAAAAATACAAGTACAGTTTTGCTCAAAATTTTATCTCACTTTGATTTTTTATTTTTGCTTTTGCTTATAAAAAATTTTTTTCAAGTACAGTATGCTCAAAATTTTATCTTGTCATTATTTTTGATTTTGAAGAATTATATTAATAATAGGTACTTGAAAAGTGCAGTTTTGTTCAAAATTGTTCATCAATGTTTTTTGTTTTTGGTTTTGAGCATCAAACATTTTTAAAGAGACGGTGCACAAAACTTTATTTTATCAATTTTTGATTAAAAAATTTTTTGTTTCGACGTAAGAAGTCCAGTTTTGCTAAAAAATTCATTTTTTATTAATACTATATTTTTTATGAGAATTTTGAATTAAAATTTTTACTTTTTTATTTAGTCTACTTATGAATTTTTATTCACAAAAAATTATGTAAATTTATCAACTCTTTCTGTATTTTTATTTTTATTTAAAATTATAATAAAAAATTATCTAAAAAAAATTATTTAAAAAAATGAAAACGAGTACACTTGAATGAATATGACCTCTTTCTAACGCTTCAATACCTTTTGTAATTATTTTCACACCATCGACCTACAAACCTGCACACACCATTCCAACCCATATCTACACGTCTAATCACGTACAAATATTTAATTTAATCTAACTCGCCCCAAACAAAACACCACCACTAGCGATGGAAAATTCCACAATCCTTTCGAAGGCACTAGCACAAAGTTCTATTTACACTGTTTACGAGGCTACATTGTTTTTACCGGTTTGTTTAATTACCGCACCTGAACACTTCTCGGAAGACTAGAAACATCTCCGTGTATTACTCGCGCATATACGAACTAGTCATAATGTAGACGGATGATGCGAGGGGATCTCTCACCAAACGCCCGTGACCTTTAATGTGTACATAGTGTTATACAGCCTGTTTAAAAAATATCTCTTATATTACAGAAAATTAGTACCGATACATAAACGTCTGTCAAAAGCTTCGAAGGCGGTTGAATATTTTACAACCAGGGAGTGGCATTTTAAAAATGATAATTTCGTAAAATTACATAAATCACTTAGTGCCGAAGACAGAAAGAAGTTCTGCTTTGATGTCCGCACCATCGAATGGTCTTCGTATTTGGAAAATTACGTATTAGGTATTCGCAAACATATTTTCGGCGAACCAGATTGCACGATACCGAAAGCGCGACAAATGTTAATATGGTAATTTTATTTTCCGAAATAATTAATTATTTTGTGTTGTAAAATATTTAAATTTATTTCAATTTTGTAAATGCCACGGAAACGCGGTTACAATGGCATAATGCCACGTAATCTCTACCTCTGATGTATGCCTGATCTCCCACCTTCATATACGCTCATCTGCGCATGCGCGTAGCGACGAATTGGTAGGGGGAACGGCGCATCAGGCAAAATTCCTGTTGTATCGACGTTTCCATGGCATTGACGCCGTAAAATGACATACCTCATTAGATTGCAAACATTCTCAGGAATAAAATACAAAATAATTTTGCATTATCCTTTTTATGATTATTCTAACAACGGCTCGTTCTATTTTCAGGTATAAATGGGCGCATCGAGTTACCAGATTCGCGTTGGTAATATTCATATTGAAAATCGGTATAGGTAAAAACGCTGCCAATTTCATCATAGACGTGGTCAACAAGTGTTTACTGATGCGCGAAGAAATAGTTTATTAAAGAGGCAAACAAAAGATCTAATTTAAAATTATCCACATGTACAATTTTTAATTCTCAAATCGCGACCTTAGCTTATACGACCTGAATTGGTACAAAATTTCAAAAAATCCCCAGTGTTATTGTTAGTATTTATTTTAAATTTATTGTTTTTATTGGTTAACATTTATAATGTAAAAAGTTTTCTAATTGATTTTAATATACGAAAAAAAACTCGTCGTTTGTCATTTTATTACTTCTAGTGTTCAAGTTGTTTTACTCGGTATAGTGGTAATTAATGACTAATATTTTGAGATGTTCTTTTTATTTTCAACTCGCCGATTTATTTAAACAAGTACTTCGGCCGCGATGTGCATTTTGTCGTGATAACAATGAGACACCGAATATAATTATTCGATGCAACGAAATTCGTATGTTCAGTAACGAATCATCTGAATGGAATTTTACTCAAAATTATCGTCACTGTGTTTGACAGAATCGTTCATGTCGTTTTAGTATATCTTATCTGATTTGGGAAACGTTCGAGTGAATTGTGAAGTGTAAAATCATACGTCAGAACTATCGATTTACCTGCAAATACTTTTTGCAAAAGTAAGTACCTCATATTTCATTAATTTTTCAAATAAATTGAGGCCACAGGGCGAACAAGTTTCGAGGTGAAATTGAATACCAATGACAGTGACATTATACTGTACATAGAAATTCAAAGAGGATGAACTTCGTAGAATGTCCATAAATAACTTGTCGTATCATGATTGAACTAAGATCACGTTCCGCTTATCACAATTAGTTCACAATTCAAAGCAGCACAGTGACATGAAACAGACCTTTTGCCATATTCTAATCAAATAAATTTACTAAAAATAAAAAGTGTACGTGACCACATTTACAACATACTTCTCGTAATTTAGATCATGATCAAATCATAAAAATGAAGCTGACCACAGTGCTCCTACTCATCTACATATCATTCACCTCAAATCAACATATCGATACCGATTTCGAAGATGAACAGAAAAAGGCCATTATCGAAGGTGACTTGATGATCGGAGCATTATTCCCAATCCACGAAGCTCCAGCTTCCAACAGACTTGAAAAAACGACCTGCGGAGCGATCCGAGAACAATATGGGATACAACGAGTCGAAGCAGCATTACGAACAGTCGATCAAATAAACAGGTATAAAGAGAGTTAATTAAAATTACGAAATTAAGTTAATCACTCGAATCTGATATACAAAATCCAGATCACCAGATATCCTTCCAAATATAACACTAGGTATTGAGATTCGAGATACATGTTCGAACCCGTTGATAGCCTTACACCAATCGTTAAGATTTGTTCAGAATATATTCGCCAGTCCAGATTCGAACAAATGCCCTATCAACTCGTCAAAGGTCATCATATCCTTTCCATCGTTAATACTCGATATACCTCATCGTACTTCAACTTACTCAAAAATTACCCTCAGGTTTGTTATAAAGACACCTCGCGTATCCTAGGAGTCATCGGACCCGCATCCAGCGAAGAAGCCATCCAAGTACAAAACCTCCTGCAGCTCTTTCACATCCCTCAAATAGGCTACTCAACGACCAGTTCGGCTTTCAGCGATAAACACAAATACCCTTACTTCGTACGAGTGGTACCATCCGATAAACACCAAGTTAACGTGATGAAGGACATCCTAAAACATTACAATTGGACTTACATATTCGCCATACATTCCGAAGGTGACCCAACTTTCAACTAATCTAATAAAAATGAAAAATACACCTCGCACATTACAGGAGAATACGGTCGAAGAGGCATCAACACCTTTGAATTGCTAATCGACCAAACAGATATTTGCATCGCATCCCAATACGTGATCTACGACCACACCACAGATTCCGAGTTGGAGAACCTTGTCGAGGAATTTCATCAAAATAATAAATCCAAAGTAGTGGTTTGTTTCTGCGACGGCGACGACATACGGCGCCTTATGCAAGCTACCAAACGTACGAATAATCAAAACAACTTGATATTTATAGGAAGGTAAAATTATTTTGCCAATTTTTCTCACAAACGAGTAATAATTTTTCCGCCCTCGTATTTAAACAATTCCTTCCACGAAGCATTATCGTTATCACACGACATTAAAAACTTGGCAAAATTTCGAAAAACTATTTGCATTAATTGAGGAAAAAAATCTGGTCGCAATGCACCAAACGTGATTTACATTTATACTCGTAAGTTTAATTATCCTTCATTTTTCAATTAATGTTACAGCGATAGTTGGACCGGCAGACACGACATTGTAAAAGACGTAGAAGATGCTGCTCAAGGCAACCTCATGATTAGTCCGTATTCACCCCGTGTTCGCGATTTCGATCAATATTACTTCGATATTAATAAAAAAAACGACTCTTCTAATCCGTGGCTCGACGAATTTCGAAAATTTAAATTTAATTGCACCATGCACAAAACTTCAGCAAAATTTCCTCCATGTTCGGGTACATTGTAAATGCACTGAATAGCCAATCCTTTACGAATATGACTTCTGATTTTCAAAAAAAAAAACATTTTTTTTCCAGGCGAGGAGTCATTTCAAAAAGATTACGTTCAAGATCCTAAACTTTCTTTTGTTATAAAGTCCATTTACGCGCTTGCGAAAGCTTTACATAAATATAGAAACGATATTTGCGGTAGAAATGCTCCGGTCTGCGTAGATTTTTATCCTATCAATGGGGCTTTGTTTATGGTAAGTAGAGAACTAAAGATTCAAAAATTTTATTACTTCGATGTATCACTAAAAATTCCTAAAACTCACAAAAAATATAGTAGATTTCCAGTATCATAGTAAATTACTAGTAAATACCGTAATTTACCAAAAATGTGCACAGTCAACGGTGCATATCGTAAATTACAAGTAAATACAGTAATTTACGCGTAATTATGGTAAATTACAGGTAAATACGGTAAATTACCAGTGATTACAGAAAACTATACGTAAATACTGAAAGTTTATCAATACACGAAGTGAATATGGTAAATATGATAAAACGGTAAATTACCAGTAAGCGCGGTCAATTACGCGTAAATACGGTAAATTGCTCGTAATTACAGTAAACTATAAGTAAATACCACAAATCATAAATTTACGAAATAAATATAGTAAATACGATTAAATGGTAGATTACAGGTAAATACAGTATATTACACGTAAGGTAAATTTCAGGCAAATACGGTAATTACCTGTAATTACGTTACATTATATCTAAATACCCAATTTTTTTAAATATACGAATTGTGTTTGGTAAGTGTGCTAAAATGGTAAATAAGGTATTTATGGTAAATTACGAGTAAATACGATAAATTTTCAATAAATGAAGTAATTTATTGAAAAAATTAAGTAAATAGCGAAAAACGTTGAATAATTGTCGTAGATAAACAAAAAATTATTGCAAACTAGAAATAATGACAATTAAAAATGCTTTTATAATTTTAGGATTATTTACGCAACACTTCGTTCAAATATAACGACGAACTAGTAGAATTCGACAACGAAGGCGATCTCTCAGCAAGGTAGGTAATTAGATAACTGGATTCCAGCTCGTCTCGGAATTGAGTAGGTAAAAATGCGAACCCGTCTCGACGCAAAATACTCCTTCATAGATACGATATCATGAATTATCAAATTTTGGACAACGGATTACACGATTACGTCACCGTAGGCAACTGGACCGATAATATTTTGCAACTAGACGCGGATAAAATTCAATTACCAGGAGGAATCAAGGAGTTGCAGTCGGTTTGTTCAAAACCATGTCAACCGGGGCAAAAGGTAGCAGATTTTTTCGCTATAAACAATGAAATACTTTTAAAAATCTGCATATCAATTTCATAAAATCGTAGAAACTCTCCGTTGACGGACCACGAAATAAAACGTGTTGTTGGCGTTGCGAGTTCTGCAAGTCGAAGGAAATTTCCGATGGAGAGACATGCCAACGTTGCGATAAAGGATTCAAATCCAATGAGAATAGAACACGTAAGCTGGAAAAAAGCTTTCGATGGATTTAAATTTCAATCACGCGACTTGCCATTTTTTCACTTCAGAATGTGTGGAGATGGTTCGTGAATATATTCACTATGACGACTTAATGGGAATAATTTGCATAACACTCTCGATGTCCGGTGTATTTTTCACTTCAACAACCATGATTGTGTTTTACAAATATGGTAATACTCCGGTAGTCAAATCGTCCACTAAAGAGCTGTGTTATATCATGTTTGTGGGCATGATACTCGCTCATTTATGTACTTTCGTGTTCATCGGCGAACCTACTCGATCTTCTTGTACCATCGTCAGGGTCATACCTAGTTTAAGTCTGAATATGATTTATAGCGCTTTATTAGTCAAAACTAACAGAATATCCAGGATTCTGTCTATGTCCAAAAAACGGTTTCCCACTCTAAGGCCTAAGTTCATGTCTACTATTTCTCAGGTACAAGCTTAGATCTTTGTTTGTTTCTCTTTGTGAAAGAAATATCCCATTTTTAGTGAATTTCGCATCATAGGTGTCTATCTGCGCATTGTTAATATCCATCGAGCTCATCATTTGTATTGTATCCATCATCGCATATCGAGTCGATGTTGAATTAAATTTATGGAAAATAAAACACGATGATAAATCTTTGGAAAAAGCATTCCTAGGATGTTCCACTTCCGAAATGTCGCAAGAGCTCATACTGCAATTTATTTTGAATTTCGTGTTACTCATGCTGTGCACTTTGTACGCGTTCAAAACCAGAAAATTACCGGATAATTTTAATGAAACTAAATGCATAGGGTTTGCTTGCTACGCCACTGCGATTACATGGCTCGCTTTTGTTTCCGTTTATTTTGGAAGTCCATTGAAAGTAAGTTTGTGATTGAGGTTTCGCGAGCTGAAGGAAAAATGTAATCTTGTGATTTTGCTTTTAGGTGTTTTCGCAATGTATTTCTTTATCAATCAGCGCCCTTATTATTTTAATATTTTTATTTTTTCCGAAATTATATATTATTTTATGCGAACCAGAGAAAAATACAAGAGCTAATTTCAAGACTTCTAAAACCCTCAGATGCCACATTGGCACATCATATTTGCTTGAAAATCGCGAGCAATTCACGAGGTAATATATTTTTTCTCTCGTGATCACGAGAAGGAAGGGAAAAGAAAGGGGGTAATCAACGGTTATAGAACATACGAGGATACATATGACTAGAAAAAAGGGGAAAAAAATTAAAATATTCGCTTAATTAATTCTCATTTAAATGAAAATTTTTTTTGTAGTATGATGACAAATGAAGGTTCCTCTTCGAGCATGTCCAACGTGACAGATGTAGATCAAATGAATAGAAAAATTTTGGAGTATTATTCAAATCTAATCAAGTCAAGTAAGTTTCATATCCAAATGCCTGAAAAATGATCCCTGCTAATTTCATAGATATTTTTTCAAATTCGCTTTTTACAGACTTAAATTACCAAATAATTTCCAAATCTTGTCAAACCAGCATCGAGTATCTGTATTCTCAAGTTCCCACGGTCGACGAAGAAACCACCACTACAAGTGTTCCTACAAAACGTGTAAAAACTCTGGAGACTTCAGTTTAAAGACTGATTATAAATATTAATATTGTATTTATATAATTTTAAATTTTTTCTAACAAAGTAAACTGCATTGAAATTGACTGATTATACATATTTTATGATTTTTTTTGTTCATTATTGCATTTTTAATTATTTCTTATTTTTAGCGTAATAGATTCGATTTTTTGAAGTAATTATCTCATACTGGACATTGAAACGATAACGCCAAAAAAAAAGGAATCGAAGAGGAGGAAATGTATTGGGACAGTCAAGAATCTGTTGGAGCGCTAATGTGAGGTACCTCTTTGTAAGTTCAATAACGAACCGCTAGGAGTCAGAAATTAAAATTCTATATTTTAATTCGAAAATTGCTAGCAAATTTTGAAAATTTCGCAACCATAAGTGTATGATTGCGCTGATCGACGTCTCATCGGTACCTCTTCGTTAGTTTCGTCAATTACCACCAGATATCAGACACTTTGCTTGACAGTCCCAATAAGGGATGAAGAAGTATGAGAGAATGAAAAAAATCAATTTTTATATCAACAGCTTATTTTGATTTCAAATTCAGATATTTATATTTTTTTTCAATAATTTTTAATTTCGATATGAAAATTTTGATTAAATTGATTATCGTAGGTTATATTTTGATATTTCTGTTTCGACTTCATGATTTCGACATTTCAATTTTGACATAAATTTATTAATTTTCATATTTCAATTACGATATTTCGATTTCAGTATCTCGATTTTTGATAATTCGATATTTTGTTCTATATTTTGACTACAATCATTCAATTTGATGTTTTAATCGACATTTTTCAATATTTTTATTTCGACTTCACAATTTTCATTTCGATATTTTGATTTTGTTATTTCGATTTTGACATTTCAATTTTTCGTAATTCGATATTTTATGCATTTTGACTATAATGTTAGGTTCGATATTTAAATTGATACTTCGATATTTTCATTTCGATATTTTGACTTTGATTTTCGACACTTCGAATGACAAACGTTGTCGTAGTATTTACTTGTACCTGCCTTACGCGTGATTTCAGAAAAGTAAACATCGTTACTTCAAGGTAACGCCATCAGTTGTTTTTGCCATATGTCGGAAAATTTTCATATTGAAAAAATCTCAATATAATACAGAACAACGATTGAAAATTTTCATTATTCTTTTGTAATTTGTTCAGTCGCGGCGAAGTATTCGACTCCCATAAGAACATTATTTCGTTTTACGAAACCATAACGAAATTAGTCATGTCCAAATTGAACATAATTCACGTTCTTGCTTTAATCTTGGGTAAGAAAACCTGATTTTATGTTCCGAAAATTAATTATAATTTCGATAAGTTTGTATAAAAATACAAGTAAAAGTTTAGAATTAAGTTTACAATTACATATTTTTTGACGAATTTTTCGAACATCCAGTACGAAATTGAAAATTAATAATAATCAGTAACGAATAAAATTTAATATATTTTTTCTTATTTCGCAGCATTTCAAGCAACAAACGTTCAGGGTAAATTGTAAAAATACGTGTTTTTTAATCATAAAATTTTTTGAATATTATCATTATCGTAACGAAAGTGATAACTTTTAATCGTGTATTTCAATATCGCAGGACTGGATTTCGAAGGACTGAAAAGAGCCTACAATAATGCTTTCAGCGCCATGAAGACAATTGCGGGAAACTCGGATCCTGTTAGAACCGCTAAAGAAGTATACGATACTTGTAAGCTTTCCTTTCAACTTAGACTAATTTTATGATTTTAAGTTAATTGAAAATTAATTCACAATTGACAATTTTTTTAGGTGCCCAGTCAGCGACAACTTACGCAGGTAAAATTAATTTCTTAAATTTAAATGATAAATGATTAAATAAAATATTTATTTTTTACTTTTTACCAAAGCTCTTATAGATTGCGCTCAACCTGCCTTCGACGCCTTTTTACCATATATGAATACCGAAGCCAAAATAAACGAATTTTACAAAGGAATTCTTGGTGAATATTAATTTTTTTATATTTGTATATTAATATATTAAATCACAAATATATTTTAATGACTCGTAAATAAATTCATTTCTTCAATAGGCCTCAACGCCGATTTTGTAGATGAAGTGAACAGATGTAAGTAAAATAAATATTTAAAATAACCATGTAAAAATTTTCAAGTTTCGCTTTTAAAATTTACGTAATTTTCATTTTTTTATTTGATTTTAGGTAATGATGGAGTACCCCAAGGTAAGTACGTGAAAAATTGTGTAACAAAATTTTCAAATTTTATTAATTGTTTCATTTTTTTTGGCATTTTAGAGCAACAAGGTATGCCTATAATTGGTATGTTTTTCTACCCTTCAAATGTAATCAACATTCATTTTAGACCCCCTAAGATAAAATTTCGTATTTTTCACAGGTTTTACAGACTGGGTTAACATCGCTTTGCAAAAGCAATATAGCGTACAGAACCTACCTGAACCACCTGTGGACCCTTATTAGGCAATTCGTATTTTTGCGAATATAAACACCGATAATTAATTTGATAAGTGTGAAATAAGAAAATGAAGTTAATATTTTGCTACGAGTTTGTTTCCTACATCGATATTCAGCACGAGCACTAGTAGCGTTCTCTCCACGTTTCACTCCCCTTCTATATTATTAAGTATTTCTCCAAGTTATAATTTATAAGAAATAGTTATTGTGTAGTTTCACCTTTATGAAATAAATAATTGTATTTGAACGTCTCGCTTCGTTTCCAAGTACAACACGAAACTTGTTTGTGAATAGCAAAAAAACGAAAAACTGAAAGAAAAATCAACTTTTCTTTTCTACTCGACCGTTGCTGCTGGAATTTGAAAATTGAAAAATTCTGAAAACCGCGTCCGTTTGAAATTCCTCGAAAAACGAATTTTATTCTATACCAACTCACCAACGAAATATCGCTTATGCAGCCGTTTTGAAAATTTTACATATTTAAGGGGAGGTTAAAAACCATGAAAAAATATGAGCAAATTAAATGACAAGTAACTTTATTCGAGCAATCGATTAAAACACGCTTCAGTTTTGTTCGAAGGAACATATTGAAGAGAAAAATTAAATTTGAAAAATTTCAAAATTTCATTTTCTTATAGATCATTAAAAATCACTGTAAACTTACATGTTAACGTTTTAAAGACGCATTTTTCAAAAACGACTTCTTAATTCATGAACTCAAGGTCATTCACGATTTTCCACCAAGTTTACATAAGCGCCACGTAAGTTGTAAAGACGACATATGGCAAAAATGACATCAATTTATAATCGCACGTTAAAAAAATTTCAATATAAAAAATTTTCAACACGTAGGCTACAGCAATATATTGTATGAAAAATTGACGATTCCGTTTGCGTAGATTATTTTCAACGTGATTTAAAGCGCAAATTCAATATTTAAGCCTGAAATTGAGCTTGAACTTATATCACAAAAATTCTTCATCTTGAAGCACAACGTTGAATATGTCGAGTTTGAATCTCATATTTTCAATAGTCGTCGTTTTAGGTAAGAAGAATAACGTTTTAATCATAATTAAATCCCTTTGATGATTTTCTGATCTCTCGTATAATTCAAAAACAATTTGTGATTTATTTCATTAAAATTATTGTCACTTTTTTCAGTTATTGATACAACAAATGTACAAGGTAATAGTCCAGTCAAACTAGCCCGAAAATGGCCGAAAATGGCCTCGAGCTTGCAAAACGAGATGATAAGCTGAATTTTGGTATATACCTAGTATTCCATACTCTTTACAACATACTTCACTTGGAAACAGATGTCATGTTAGCAAGTTCTCTTTTTTGTGGATTTAAGCCCCCTAAAATTGGTTTTTCGCTTATATCTTAGTGAAAACTGGTTTTATCAAAAATATAGTTCAGTTAAAAATTGAAACCCGCTAAATTCTCTACAAAATGCATACATTAAGAGTTGATGTAACTGGCTTAGATTCCG
>QBDW01005192.1:0-58648 GCA_003261595.1 Maconellicoccus hirsutus | reverse complement strand
TTGAAACCCGCTAAATTCTCTACAAAATGCATATATTAAGAGTTGATGCAACTGGCTTAGATTCCGAGATATGTGCGATTGAAAAAGGACCTTTTTTGTGAATTTTTGGCAAAATTCGCATAAATTTAGTTTTTTACTTTTAACTATTGGAAAAAATGTTTTTTCGTTGAAGTTTGTTAGAACTGAAATTAAAGTAGAGCAAATTCTATACAAATTTGCTAAAAAAAATTAAGGTAGCTTGTTTAGTTTTTGAGACACAACGCAGCAAAGTAGGTGAGTCTTCAACGAATTTCTAAACAAATTACATAGAGCGCAGTTTTTCGCTTGTAGCTTGGTAAAAATTGATTTTATAGGTAAAATAAACTCACCTCGTGTTGAATCCGAATATGCCAGCGCATTGCAAAATTACTCCAGGGGTTGTAAAAATTTAATCCCCGTTTGTTTCGTTTGTTTAGGCAAGCAACCAAACGGCGACGCAGCAAAGCCGCCGATCGAAGATGACGAAACATGTTTGAATTGCGTGAAAGAACAAATTTTACAGTTTTTCACTCCGATGTCTTTGCAAAGAAGACTCCCATGCGCTAAATGGATTCCTACATACGGCCTAAGTTACCTATTACGAGATTTCATCGCCGGAATAACCGTAGGATTGACAGCAATACCTCAAGGAATCGCTTACGCAAATGTCGCAGGCCTCGAACCTCAAGTAAGCGATAGTCGTATGTCTATGTGTGAAACGATAAGAGCAAAAGTATTACAGATCCGTTTAGACGCGTATTCTTGAAAACAGAAACTACGCACAAGGTCGATACGCAAATGTTATATCGAATTGATAAAACTTCTCGTTGAACCGGATAAAAGTTCGCATGTGTATTCCCATTAATAATTCCCAATTACGTATTATTTTCGTTTCAGTATGGATTATATTCGACTATTATGCCATGCTTTATGTATATAATATTCGGCGGATGTAAAGATGTGACTTTGGGACCAACGGCTATCATGGCTTTGATGACGTTCCCATATGCTTCCAAATATGGCGTAGCGTATTCCATATTGTTGTGTTTTCTTACCGGCATATTTACATTATTGGCGGCAATTTTTCAATTAGGTGCGTATGGTATGTGGTATCCTCTCGTCGCTGTATGCTTTACTCATCGAGATATCCTTTGTACAGGTTTCCTAGTAGATTTTATTTCGTTACCGGTAACCACAGGATTCACGGCTGCTGCAGCTTTTACGATAGCTTCGGCTCAAATCAAGAATTTCCTAGGGATTGATGCGCATTCCAGCGGCGTCGTGGATAGTTGGATATCGGTGTTTCAAAATTTAAATAAAATAAGCTGGCCCGATACTGTTTTAGGCATCGTTACCGTTATAGCTTTACTTCTAGGCAGAGTAAGTAATCTCAGATATTTCTAGTGCGACTGCAAACAAACTAATCAATTAATTTCTCATTGTAGTACATAAAAAACAAATCATCTCAATTGAATGGTGAAAGAACCAGCCAGAAGGTATTATCTTATACTTTATGGTTACTGGGCTTATCTGGTAATGCGATTGTGGTCATATGTGGTACATTGTTGGCATATGCATTATCAGTCAATGGCGTCTCTCCGTTTAGATTAACCGGTAAGGATCTCCTAAATGGTGATCATTGGCTCATTGTTCTCGGAAACCATTCACGTTGTTAATTCCTTCAGGCCACGTTGGCAGCGGTTTGCCACCATTTGCGATACCGCCATTCCACACAGGAAATGCTTCTTTTGTGGACATGGTCAAAGATATGGGTTCGGCTGTAGTAGCGGTACCTTTTATATCAATAATGGAAACCATAGCTATAGGAAAAGCTTTCGGTAAGTACCTTACCACATAGATTCTTCCACTTGATGTCTTCTAATGTTTTTGTTTGCTTTGCAGAAAAAGGCAAAGGAGTTGACGCAACGCAAGAGATGATCGCCTTAGGTTTATCGAATCTGGCCGGTGCGTTCTTAGGATCGATGCCGGTTTCTGGCTCATTTACAAGATCCGCCATCAATCATAGTTCCAGTGTTGTAACACCTCTAGGAGGATTATTCACTGGTACGTATTAAGCTTAAATCGAAACGCGCATACGAAGCGAATTGTGAACCGAAAAAATATATCAACCGTTATAAAACATAATCACTTTAATACCGTGTAATTGGTAGTACAAAGGATTAATAAATGTAGCTATTACGTCAGTCCTTAGATTACGGAATCGTTAAAATGGTAAATAATTTCAGGTTTATTGGTACTAATGGCGCTCGGCTTCCTCACGTCGCTGTTTTATTTCATTCCAAAAGCTACATTGGCCGGATTAATCATAACAGCTATGATATTTATGGTCGAATACTCAACAATCGCTCGTATTTGGAAGACTAAAAGTATATACTTACATCTAATAACGTTATTTCTATTTTAAAAAGTATCGCTCTATAACGCTATATCTTCGTATCATTCACAGAACAAGATTTTCTGCCATTATGCGCGTCATTTTTCTCTTGTCTGTTTTTCGGCGTCGAATACGGCATGGTTATCGGTATCGCGGCCAATTTATGCGGTATTTTATACGGAATAGCCAGACCGTCGATGCAAGTTACATGGCAATCGGTTACCGACAGCCAAAAAGTATTATTAATTTTACCAAAACAAAACTTACTATTTCCATCGATCAATTATATGAGAGAATTAGTCATTAATGAATGTAAACAAAGAGATGACTACAGCCCAGTGATAATACGCGGTGATCATATATACAAAATCGATTCCACTACAGCGAAGGTATGTTGAAAAGAGATTCACGATCACATTCTGTAAGCTAAAAATACGCTATTTTATCTAGGGAGTGCATTCGTTGATGGATGACTTAAAAGCCAGAGGACAACGTATGTACTTATGGAAATGGAATGACTCACCTGTACGTACATTCACCAATTATAACGAAGATATAAGATGGTGTTTTAGATACGACGATTCAATAGAACAAATTTTAAACGGTAACTAATTCAATTTGTTTTACGAAAGTATTTCCTTAAGTGGTATTGACAAAATGTATTTTCAGAGCCTTCAGCAAGTATTAATGAAGAAGAATCTGTCAAAGAATTCTCAAACAATTCCAGTAACGAGCAGTTAACACAAGTTCCTATGATTGTATAATTTATTTTTATTATTTATTCTTGTACATGTTAAATTATAGTTTTGTTTACGTTCGATTTTTCCTTAAACGTGTTGCAAATTATGTTTCATTATGATAAATTCAAAGGTGAAAGTTTGCATCATTATCGAAAGTTGAAGTATCATTAATACATCACACTCGACGCGAAATGGATAAAATAGTAGGTAGTTGACTAGCTGTCAAAATAGACATTCAAGTGAAATCATCACTTACCACATTGCTGCAAAGTTGTTTCAAACATTTTCCAAGATTTTATTCATCGAGTTGACATCCTCGACAAAACCGAACAATATCTACCACAATTTATCAAATACTTCGAACGAAATAAAACACAAAGTCACTCAACATAGTCGAAAATTTCCACAACGCTGCACGATCCATTGTGCTTTTCGAATTTCAATTGTCAATTTGCATCCAAATCAGTGTTGACATCGAAGAAAACAAAAATGCGCTTCTATCGAATTCACCTTTTCGATGATTTTCTTTTTGAAGCAAATGATCATTTTATCGCGTAATAATGATAACAACGAGGTAAATTCTGCACATATTTAATAATTATCGAATTTCCCACAAAAACGACATTTTCGAGGTACATTATTCCTTTGTTTTGGTCTCTACTTACGCCACAGATTGTAATAAAAGATCCAATATCATCATCACGCGACAATTTCTTACGGTCGAACTGCCAGTTATTAAAATATCATCCTAATATGGTTCATGGTCAAATAGAAAAATCGTAATTATGCCAGACATTTAACTCGACAAAATTCCCGTGTAAATTTCATTTGAAATTTCTATTGGAATATTTCAAATGAACTGCGCAATATTTTCTAATTCAAATTTCAAATTATCGAAAGTAAGTATCGATTACTTCGGGAGAAAAAACGTCAAGATTGTTGAGATTATGTTATACACAAAGTATTTCTACCACATAGAAGCTACTCAAATTTCACCATTTCAGTTTGATAAGAAAGCAATAGCGTAGCGAATTTAATGTTTCTTTCTAAACGTTGGTAAATGATAGACCGCCGATGAAAAATAATCGTCTATTCGTAAGAAACAAATGAAGCATAAATTATTACTAGGTTTACGATTTTACGCCATATTTAACATCTGATATCATCGCTTATTGATTTCGGAATGTTTGCGAAAATAACACCTACTAATAGCTTTTAATTAAATTACAAAAATTAATAAAAATAAATCTACATATCGTGACAGGATACAAATATAAGCCTAAAGCAAATGTTTTCTATTGTACACGTAATTCTTTCAATCCCATTGAAACCGCGTATCTCCATAATCTAAATTTAGCCAAATCTTTTCGCGTTATTATACCAATCACCTGAAATGTAAAAATATTAGAATATTTTGATTCAGGTAGAAAAATCAGATAACGAAATTTGTATTTCGTACTTGATTTTTATTATCTACAACGATAACATGACGAAGTCCGAGGCTTTTCAGTAAACGAAAAATACGTGGAAATGACATGACCTGAGAATTAAACGTTACGATTATTTTACACGCCGAATATATTAGAGAGATGAAAATTTAATTTTTTTCACTATCACCATTTGAACGCAATAAGGTGAAGGATTCATGTACGGTCTTAAATCAATAACGATTTTTTTCTCTTCTTCCGTTAAATTTACTTCCTAAAGGAAAAGTATGCTCGTTTATTTCGATGGTAATAATTATCGAGTATTTTATTTTCCTTTACCGTGATTAACGTGGTTTTCGATTTATACTCTTGAAATAAATGTATCAAATTATGAATTTCTTCGATGCTTGCAGGAGCGGTGAACGATTTCGTTGTTAATAAAGTGATCAACTGCGATCGTAAAATAAAACCTCGTAATTCTCCGTAGGTTTTCGATCCGATGGAATTTTTCTGTTGGATATATCCGCGTGAGTTATTTTATTACTACGTGAAGATATTAACGTATCTAACGAACCATCGTGTTTATTTCTTTAACCACGGGAAATCCTTGATGAGAAACTTTGGCCAAAACGTCCAAAATGTATTCTACCGAGACAATCAAAGGAAACGCGACTACTTTGGTATTCATTAAATCTTTAGCTATAATGTCACTCGTCAACGGAGGAGGTTCCGCTGGTAAAATTGGTATCCCGGATAGGTTTATTTGCATTTTGTATATTCCCTGTTAAAATATAAATTGAAAATTTCGCATAATCGATTCATATTCATAAATTCACTTCTAACTTCGGTGAAGAAATCTCCGACCCATTTGGTGGTGAATAAAGTCAACATAAGGGGGAATACAAATGTCAGTGTACCGGTTGCCTCGATAATTATAACAATTAAACTTATGGTGATTCTGACTATACCACCTTGTTGAGCTGCGGCTCCCAAAAGCGCGTATTTCGCGGGAACATTCAATCCCTATAATTTCACAGATGAACAGAAATCGTCGAATTATTAAAATTAGACACCGAAGTATACCCACCAAATGAGGGAAAACTCGATGTATCACTAAACCAATTATTCTGCCCCACGTCGCTCCGAGTATCAATGAAGGAATGAATATGCCCACAGATAAACTTAATCCAGCCGTTAATGAAAATAGTAAAAAATATATCAAAAAGTACACACTCAGTGTAAGTAAACCAAACGTATCTATAAAAGATAATAAATTTTACTTCGCTGGAATAATATGTTGATGAAGCATACATAACATTAGATACTAACTCGTCGGACTATGAAAAAGTAATCTCAATAAAGCTTCTTGATTTTGAAGCCAAAATACGCTCATTCTACTGTGCTTTCCATCTTCGCAAAACATCTACAAATATACCGCCAGGCATTAAAAATCTAAACTATTGTTTCCATTAACGTATTTCATGGAAAATCAACTCCTCGAAACTAAACTCGTTCCATACTTTTAAAGCAAAATGAGGTTCGTATACGTCGGGTTTCATTTCGTTACAAGACCGTAACAAGTACATAGAAAAGATACCTAATGCGGCAGTTAAAAACGAAATGGCAAAGGTGTCGATAATCTTGAGTAGTTTAGTATTAATATACCTAAAATAATGACCATTGAAAAAGCATTCTAGAAGTAAAATGATATATAAGGTTATCTTTTACTTCATCCGAAACACGGATATTTTTAATTGAATAAAAACAAAAAATGCTCCTAGAAGTCCACCGATAACTCCAACAGCGAAAAAAAACGGTAGCTCGTAATATTCGTAATCAACGATAGTCTCGTTGAATCTCCCAAAATACGTATGTTGTCCTGGAGCAACTAAGAAGCACAATTATCACATTTTGTATACAGCAAATTGATCAATAGTGGATTGAAAAAGCACACCTGAAAATCCATACATCACGTTTACAGCAGTGGTAAATGAAAAACTAGCGAAAATAGCGCAAAAGAATATCCTCCACATTAACATCACACTCCAAAAACTCGTTCCTTCTTCTAAACTAAGTAACGTCGCACCTGAAAAATAATTATTAACAAATTGCTTAAAAAGTAAAAATCAATATATCGCCGTCTCTTACCAACCGGCGATCCAAAAGCTGCTGATACACCGGCTGCTACTCCACCTGCCATCAAATCTCTTTCTTCTTGTATGGAATTAATACGAAACATATTTTTCGACAAAAATGATATTTTGGAAAATTTAAACGACGATACTATGCTACCAACGGTAGATCCGATATATATAAAAGGACCTTCCTGAAATAAGTCACTCGAATATCAAGTTATACCTGAACACTTTCCGTTGAAATGAAAAATTATTTCTACAACCCACGTACCACATCAGTTTGCATTACCCAATACGTAGGTTAAAAGGCAACAGAATTAGTAAAAATATAATGAACCTGGTTTACCTTTCCGCTTGCCAAACCAGAAACACAGCTGCAAATGAGGCTGCATATTTTAATGAATAAGGCTCTAGAATTCGCGAATTTCGGGATCTTCACTCCATTTAAATGCGATATAACCGAAGGTATGCCGCTACCGGCAGCGCTGGGTTCGATGAAAACCACAAGAAGACATGCCAATAAAGCTGGAACGATCACTGAAAGGTACCACGCCGCGTATGCGAGATGTGAACATGATTTCTCAAAACAATAATTCATATCTATGATTTTAACGCTGAACGGAAAATATACTTGTATCGACTACAATATGGTTTAATAATCAAAGGATACAATTTTGCAACATGCTTGATTTTATAGCGAATAAATGATCGACGATGTAATCGATGATAACTGCTATTACACCTGTGATTAATCCGGTGAGCAAGTACAGAATCCATCTTATGATATTTATCCTTAGAATAATATGGTAACCATTTGATTGTTCTTCTTTCACTAGCAAGTCGTTTGTCCATATATCATAATCTAAACTCTGCAATCAACCAGCGATAATCTTCGGTGATCTGAATTACCACTGCAATCGTGAATTACTTACTTCGAATTTGGACGAAACATGAGTAACAGATTTAGATCGAGCTCTCACCACTCGTGGCGTCAATGGAGATATATTAAAGGATATTTTCCGCAGTACCTTCAAACAAAAAGCTTTATCAAATCCTTATCAAATTATCACGTGAATATTAAGAAATTCCGCTCATTAGAAAGTAAATAAAAGCTCGCAGCGTCCTTCGATTGATACAGAAGAATGCCACGAATTTTTGGCAAGAGGTTTCATTTCTTATTCGTACATGATGCCAACTGTCAACAGCAATCATTTTATCACTTCATAAATTCATTATCTAGTCGTCCATTTTCAAAAATCGCGTCAATTCGGGTATTTTACGAGCAAAAATGATTTTATTTATTGCTTTTCGGTTCCACTCATCTGTAATAATTCCAAATATAATTTTATCTTGTTTGTTGAACTGTTTCAAAATTCTTACCACCGTCAAATAACCTATTTCATCTTTTACATCAATTCATGAAATAATTTAAGTTTGATTACTGAAAATAAAGCTTTTTGAAAAAATAACATATACATAAGTAAACTTGAAAAATATTTTATAATTCATAGTATTTTAATTTACAAAGCAGTTGGAATAATGAGTAGCCCTTTTATTATAATAATTGACAGAAGAGGGGATTTTCCTCAGTTTCGTTATGACCACAACTTTGAACTTTCCGAACCATAATCTGAGAGCTACTTGAAGTTTCTCAAGTTCAAGTATAAGTTTAATCCGGTTTAAAAAACTAAATCGCCACCTCCGTAAATTAAGTCGCAGGACTGCAGTCCCCAAAACAGGTAAACATTCTTCAATTCCGTTGAGATAAAATTTCAACCCATCCGGTTAAAATCGCGAAAAAAGAATATTTGTGTTTTACAACGATGTCAAATTTCACTTTTTTTTTTGAAAACTGAAAAAAAAAAATACTTACTCCGCTAGGATTTTCAGCAACTGAAGCGTTTGTTTTCATATTCACTAAAGCTTATAACTAAACGAGAACTTTTCACAAATATAAAAAATCATTCGTCGCGCATTTAACTAGAAATGTCAATAAAAAACGTATTCAAAAAATAAACAACTTTCTTCTATATTTTAACACAAGCACAAACTATGGAAAAGTACAAAGCTCGAGTTAAAGGTGCATTCGTGCAAGTTGATTAGAACGAATCTTGGTATAATAATTGAAATTGCAAAACTTGAAAATGACAGTACCCCTTCTTTGGTTTTTTATTTATCATGCTAGCGTAAATTTGGCACGTTTTTAAACGGACATGTATCGCTTGAATTAGAATATAATTTGAAAAATGTTTTCTAACAAATACACAACCGATATGATCCCATGGCGAATGTTGAGAATCTGCAGTAACACAATGTATTTCATAAACTGGTTTGAACATTCACACATCTCAAATGCATAGCAAATATTTAAACGTACTTCTGGTTTTGGATAAATACCATCTAGAAGATAATATATTCAAGCGCAAATTTGGAAAATCCCATCCGTTAATATTTCTACTTTCTATTATTGGTAAATTGTGCGATAGCGATACTCTTACCTTATGTCGTAATTTTACTCGTTAACAAAAAATTAGTTTCAGTTGTCGTATAACGAATTCCTGTATTTAGTCGTTTCGACGTAATGTGTAATTTTGAAAACGTAATTAAAAAAAATTACCTCCAAGATGTAGTACAAGATTCGGCGGAATTTACGTGAAAAGTCAAACACAATGCATTATGCAAGAAGAAACTCAGCTAATCAACTAATTCAGATTTCAACTTTGAAAACATTTCGTTAATTTGTTAACGCGCTATCGTTTTTGTGCGTGAGCGCAACCGTTGTGAAAAATCTGTAAAATAGCACATAAACATACTGTACATGGAGATAACGTACCAAAAGGGCTGCTTTTAAATAATTCGGTAAAAATTTATTCAATTAAATTCTCCTCAAAAAACATAAAATCACATTCGGTACACAATACGGTAAAAACATTCGTTAAAATAGAAAATCAATGAATACATTATTCCATTTTATTATCACCTTCCGGTGGGGTTTCTTTTTCTATTTCTGGTACAACTGGAATTTTAAGGTATTTATTTTTACCTTGATTTTTCAATTTTTTCTCCACTCCTGTCAAACTGCAAACAGAATATTAAAAAATAACGAACTGGGCAGAATTCGCGATATTTTTTTACTTGAATCTATTCCTTGCTCCTGGTCCCCAAAACGGTTTAGGATTAGGTTGATATCTTAATAACCCGGATAATGTTGAGTACGGCGTAGCATCCTCTCTGCGTTTAAAATCAACTTGATATTCTGGTTCTTTGCTTAAAATGTTAGCTACGACGTTATTCTCTTTTAAACGTTTTTCTGCAATAGGGTGTTTTTTAATCCATGCTCTGAGAACATCCCAAATGAAGTTTTGAGGAGCATCTGTTTTAATCGAGTTAGGCACGCAGTGCGACGACGATACTCTAAATCCGGCGTTCAGTATCGCGCTCCTGTAATACCGAAGGTAGTCGAGTTCATCATAATTAATATTTTTATCTTTATATTTAAGATATTTACTTGAATAACGCTGATGGAAGAGTTGAACAGTGAACTTTAGAAGCCAAAAGGTCAACGGTATAATACAAAGGTACATCGCTTAACTCTTCTTTAATCATAGTCAACATTCCGATCATACGTTTGTGTGTATTTAGTTCACTTTTTTGAGCAACCTCTATCATCTTGCTGACGAATTCTTCGTCATGCATTTTATCATTCCAAATAGGACCGCCAATCTTCGAAAAATGAACTTTTAAAAACAAAACCTTGAAAAGTGTTAGCCGGGGATACATACTCGATGTTTTGTACTCTTGCAATGTTCGCAAGATGATGATACAGGAGGTCCAGTTGGCCTTTGATATAACATATTACCGTTAGCTAATTCTTTTACGATGCCTAAAGGTTGCAACGTTGTCATTTCGCAACCAGGGCATTGAAATACCAATGATAATTTACTACAAATTAAAAGAGGGTTAAAAATTGCCCGAAAAATATTTTTATAATGAAACTACGTACCTAGAAGTCGATTTACACATTTTCTGACCACTAAATATTCTGACAAATATTCTAATATAGAAATCAGCACTAAATGATAACATAGGTACGATATATTTACCGTATTTGGCACACGTAACGGCTACACTCTGTAACGCTATTCGTAAAGCCTAACGAAAACACGTGTTTCAGGATTAAGCAAGCTTTAATATATCATTACTAAAATACTAAACGCTAACCATCTCATGGCAGGCGCATGAACGCATCGATAGAGCTCCATATTTCGCAAAACAAGTTTCGGGATTTTTACTAGCGATTACAGCCATATCTGTACATGTGACCATTAACATTCCGCCATCGGCGATGCAATTAATAGCAGAGTCGAGAAACCTCGTTGGGCATCCGTAAGGATCCAAATCCACAACATGAATTGATTTATTTTCAAAATGTAACTTCTGCATTAACCATCTATTTGATAACGAGTGATATAAAATACGTGTAATGACTTGGATGGAATAAAACAATGAAATACTCAACACTGCATCGTGATTTTGAACTTCGATTAACGGCTCGACTTTGTTTTCTTTAATATTACGATTTATAGCTTGAACAGCATATAACGAAAAATCATTGGCGATAATTTTCTCAACATTTGGTACCTCCAAAGCATAACGTATAGATCGTAAACCAGAAGCGGCTAAGGCTTCTACGACAGTAATTCCGGCCTAAAACAACGATCGTCAACCATTGAATTAAACAAATCGCGGAAAAATTTGAACATACTTCTTGAACTGGGCTTGATTTAGCTTCTTCCGATGCACCATCTTGCTTAGATTCATCTTTATGGCGTCTTTTAATTGGTTTCTTAGTACGGAAATTCTTCATTTCTTCAGCAAAAACAGTTAAAGCGGCAACACTATCGAAAGATGCGTTTAGGTGTGGTGTAATTACATATAATTTCGCACAAAAATTGAATTTCTTACCTCATATCACGATTGAATTCCTGAACCGGATTGTAAAAAATGGATCGCTCTTCGAAAACGATAGCTTTTCCTTCTCTAATCGGGCTATTTAATTCAGCCGAGCTTTCCGCTTCCGCCATTGTTATAATTTTTATCAAATATCTAAATATTAATCAATAATTTTTAGTTGAAATGCATATTTTTTCAAGAGAAATTCAAATAATCGAAGCAACACATGCCAACATGCGGTTTGTTTTGAAAATTTTATCAGTTTTGTTTTATCAGTTATATCGATAAGTGTAACCACTAATCGATATTACAATCGATGTAATTATAATAAATCGATACACTCGTTTCATCATTTTTTTGATTTATTAATTTATTCCTTATTATTTTGTTTATTATTTATTACTATTATTTTCTTTGTAATAAATCAATAATAAATTTCTTCAGAAACGCAACCGAAGCTGTATTTTAAATTAACAATCCCGAATAAAAAAAAATGAAATCCAAAAAACTTCATTTCGCATTACAGAATACAGATCGAAGTTACGATAATTAATTCAGTGCATTATGCTAACCTGCCACAATTATACGTCCAAATAGAACCTACATAAGTTCAATTCGAAAGAAATATAAACCGAGAAAGAAATCAAACATTTTCACAAATTATTTCAAATTATTTATATGATAAAAAAATTGTACACTCGAGACATTTTCGTAGAGTTACACAATTAGACACAAAACTTGTTCTCACACAGCATTATCTTTTAATCAATCTTTATCAATTGAAAGTTCAAGTTTGGAATTTGCAAGTTGCAATGTACCTTTACAAAAATAAACTTCAAGTTTGAAAAAAAACAACTGAAACACACGTTCACAATTACAATAAAAATTAAAATAATATCACTCTTCGTGGCTTAAAATTAAAATGCATAGAATTATCATTAAAGCACAAATATAAACATCAATATCTTGTTTTAAAAATGAATAAATTTGATTGCGATTATTATTTAATCCTTAAATACGCGATTTTCTCTTCTGCATCGAAATAAGGAAGTTCTTTGGCCGATGAGTACAATATACGTAGAGCTGTACACAGAGTTGATTTTGATACATAAATTAATCCATGAATATTTCCTTCGTCATTGCCATCTTCGTTCAATTCCTTGAATAAAACCTTTAAAAATATCGATTCGCGAAATTCCGATAAATTTTCTTGATTATCGTATTCATAAATTAATACATTCCGATCCATTACCGAGATAAGTAATCTGTTTTCTACCGAATCAGATACTTTACAGACTAACATTATATTACAAATAGGAAATAAACAACTCGTAACAGTTTTCTCTAAAACTGAGAGGAAAATCTGCGTGGAAACATTTTCTTGATTTTTTTCTGAAATAACATCAAGTATTTTCACGCTATCTAACCAAAACTGCGCAGCGTTATCATTTTTCAATACACCTAACCAGCTGAAGCAACGAGCACAACGAATAATACTCTTGCTAGGACATTTTAAATTACTCATATCAAAAGGATTCACAATTATGCTACCATTTTCATAAAGTAAACGAACACCTGAGGGTAAATCGGAAGTACCATTTTCAAATAATGTTTTTTTATTACCGTGGCAAAACATATCAGATGTTTCGAAAATTTCATTCTCAAATGAAACATCTCGTATGGTTATATCTTTGTTTAATATTTCAAAACCGCATTGAAAGCACATTAGATTTGTACGTTCTCCGACAGACAATTTCTTCAATTCGTTGAAAAATCCACTTTCACTAAGATGAACCATGTAAGTACGATTTTCTGGTAAATTGTCGATAAAGCGAATCCTAAAAGTTACTATGTTCTCTTTATAAGTAAGACCGCTCAAAGAACCAGGTATCACAGAGAATGGTAAAAGAATCGCTGTTTCTGATGAATTAAGGAATAACTTATTTTCCGCGATTTTCAGATCTTGCGTTATCAACGGAGTCGCTGAGGATTGAAGAAATATATAAATCTGGCAAGCGTTCAAACGCCGTTTCATTTCGATTTTGATATTTTTAATCAACGTTTTCGTCCTGCGATTCGTCATTTTTCGCACGTTTACAATTATTCACCGGTGTAAGTAATCCTGCGAAATGCGGCATTTTTAGAAAAATAGATTGAGGATTTCGTTAAAAGTGAAATATATTACCTTCTTCTTTGTACTTCAAGAATAAATCTTGAGATTCACTAATAGGAAATAGTAAAGTAGTACGTTGGTAATAATCTCCTTTCACGCGTAAATTTTCCAAAACTGATACCAACGAATGAGCTCGTTCGAAATTGATACCACGAGCTTCAAAGTCGATGTATGTAAAGTGAATGTGTAAATGGTAAAATGACGGTGGATAATGGAGGAAAATTCGTAACCTAGATCTCGTTAATCCATATTTATCTTCTATGGCTTTCTGAAAGAAAATCACAATTTAAAAATCACGTCAAAACGTAAAAAAGCATCGACGCGACTTACCGAACCGTTGTACAAGATGTTATTCAGAAGCTGTATATGATTTGGGTTCAAATCACGCAATGATTTAATATCACGTTTATTACAAATAGCTAACATATACAAAGTTTCAAATTGTTTTCCATCCCACTTCAGGTCGGGAATTAATATGAATCCGTTTTCGGGATCTGTGTCTTCGTACACTATTCTATCTTTCTCCGATTTATGCTCCAAGATATTAAATACCCACTAGTAAACCAGTTTAGATTACATAACCGTTAATTCGAATACAAAAAGAAAGTGCATTTTTACTTCTAAACTCAGCTGATGTTTTAGAATGTACGGTAACGTGATATTGTTATATATTTCTTCGGTTTCTTCCAAAATATGCACTCGACTTCGTTCGAATTTCTTTAAATGATGTTCACTCGCTGGATAAATAACAGTAGCTTTGACTCCTACAAAAATATCGCTCGATTAATAGAAAAACCACGCGGATGAACGCAAATATAAAACACATACCATTTAATTCGATCGAAGGAAATAGTTCATAGCTACCATACACGTCATTGATGAATTCCTTTTTTAAAATGGATTTCGCATTACATAAATCCTTTACATTATCTTCGGTGAATGCTTTTTTCTCCAACAGTAGGATGAATTTACCTTCCTTATCTTCAAAAACACCTTCTACACAGATGGTTTTCACTTGGCTGTTATCGCTGAGTACTCTTTTTACGATAAATTTCGATAGGTCTTGAAATTCGATTTCACTTTCCATTTAAAAAAGAATTATTTTTAGATGATGGATATTATTTTTGAAAAATTAATGATGAAATTATCGAACAAAGATGAACGTTCACTGACCCGCCAACTAATTATTAGAATTCTGAAACGTCTAAAGTGTGTTTTAGGAGCAAAACGTGTTTGCTTTGTTTACGGGTTCCTAAAATTTGCTGAATCCAGAAATGGGATTCTACTTTATTTTTGAAAAAAATCTTGAAAATTGCTGAAATTAGCTGAAGTCGAATTTGTAAGCTCGTCCTCGGTTTTCAATGAAAAAACCAAAAACTACAAATAACTTACTTCAGGTTGATAACGCGTGCGTAATGAGTAATGAACAATAATACTGTGGAATAAAACCGCAGAAGAAATGTCACACGTGGCAACGGAAACATTTTTTAAATACCTAAGAACATGTATCAAATTCTTTTAGCAGAGGAATTAGAAGATAATTAAACGCAAGAACATACGAAATAAAAATACCACAGAGTCTACATATCATAAAAATAATCAATCTGATTTCTCGTGCTTTTCGTTTGCTTTAAGTGTATCTGTGTTTCGATAAACTAAATTACTTCGAAAATTATACAATGTACAAAATACATTTTATTGTAATATAAAATCACAATGTTCACAAATCAGTTCAAATTATCACATAAATAAAAAAAGGCAAACAATTTATTTTAAACAATTAAAAAATAGAAAATTATTCAAACAAAAACGATATTTTTTTACATTTCAACAAAAAATTCAGCGTTTAAGTTAACTAGAAAATTGAACATATAAATCACAAAAAAAAACGTACATATGCTTAGCAATCCTAAGAAATGTATAGAAAACATAAATACATATTTTCAGCAGGTAATCATTTTTCACGCTCTATAAGGATTCATCGGACAATTTTGTCGATAATGTCCTGAAATTGGTACAAAATACGTAAATGAACTTCATAAGGAAATAAAGAATACGAAAAATATTACCTTCTTGTTTACAAAGTCCACATTTTCTAGCAGTAGTACCAGCACCCGCACCTGACGCCGAATTAAACTCTAAAACGTAGAATAATCGGTATAATATAGATTTTTATTGTTAATCAAATTACATGACGCTTACGTTTCTTTCGACCTCTGAAATCATTCCTTCGTTGATAATTCGAACCACCTTGTCCACCACCCCCTCCGTAATTTGATCTTCGGAAGTTAGAACCACCTCCTCTAGCTGGTTCACCAGCTTCCGGCCCATCAGCGGCATTGGAAGCCCACATAAAGAAATTACATCGGTTTGGATCATTTTGCGGTTTCGAGCAAGCGTAAAATTGACGACCTTTGTTTGCGCCTTCTTTATTCACTGTTAATCTGTTTGAAAAAAGTTATTTAAAATTATTCCGAAATTAATGATGAAGATATGGTATTGGTATTACTTTTTGGCTGATTCTCCACAATTACACTGAATATCGTCGTCGTTGGTAGGAGGGTTAGCCGGAGGAGCGTTATAATTTGATCTTCCTCGATACGATGCTTGAGTATTAGAACCTGCGAAATTAAGTTGTACAAAATGTTTGCCGTAAGTAGGTAAATTGCGTAATTTACCAGAAGCGGAAAAATATCCAGTGTCGTCATTGGGATTACGATTTTGGAAATTATTTCTCGGTTGATAATTACGAGGAGACGGAGGACGACGAGCATTGGCACCGGCGTTCGCAGCATTTCCACCGTCTTGAAAAAATTTCGCGTAAATATATTTTAATTATGATTTCTGCTTAAAATAGGTACCTGGACGGGGTCTTATTTCTAATAAATTAAGGAGCTCTTGATCACAACCACCAACACAGCCAACGTGTTCGTTTGGATAATACGGTGTCATAGAACCAGGTCGGAATTTAAATTTCAATAAATTTACACCGGGTCCGCACTAAAAAAAATTGTTATTTAACGTAACAGAAAACAAAAAAAAAACACGAGTAATATTAAAAAATTCACCTGAGGACAAGTATTCTCGGATAATTCCACCTCGAGTACTTTGTTCGGTAACCAAATAGCATTTTTACACTCAGGAAAGCCGGTACACGATATAAAACTAGGATTATTTTGTCGATGTTTAAGTACCATCGGTAATCCGCATTTTGAACATTGCAAAACTTTTTTCGGTAACCCACTGACTATTGAATCGAAATTATTTGGCACCGGAGTAATTGCAGTTTTTAGATATTTACTTAACGCTAGATCTAATTTATTGGCCTGAAAACAAGTAAATTATGAGGATAAGATATTCGCGATTTTCTCTTGGATTAATTACTTGTTCGACGGATTTTCTAAAAACTTCATGATATTTTTGAACTTGCGAGGTTAATACTTCTCTTGGATCTTTTTGCCCGTCGCATATTCTAAATAAAACTCGTTTTTTAATGGTTTGTTGAATTTGTAATATAGGAATTCGATTCATTTACTTTTTCAAGTCTTCTTCTAATTCAGCTCTTAAATGAGGTTTGGACATTTCAAATCCCATACTATCGTATCCTTCAACAAGTGCCATTCCTAATTCACCAGGTGTGAAGTATTTATCGTCTATAAGACCCACGTACATTCTTCGTTTAACGGTTTCAATATGTTCGGCGTGAGTAGCATCGGTACCTAATTAAAATCACATTATTTGTTGAAAAATACAAATGAAAAAGCGCAAGAATCAATTACCTATTCCGTGTTTCTCCATTAAGGAAATTAAATCTGCTTCAGTTAATAAATTAGGAGGAGATGTTTGTCCTTCGACCATTTCCACAGTGGTTGGTTGAAAGGTTTGGCTATCAGTATATCCATGAATTTCCTTAGAGTTCCATTTATCATAAGGATATACTTCTAAATAACCCATATCTTCGATTATAAGCCCATTTGCTACGAACTATACACAAAGATGTTTTTAAATACGAATTACTTCAACAAAAACAAACACGATAAATGTTTACTTTTTCTTCATTAATATCGATTGTTACGTTCGTTTCTAATCCTCTGGCATTTTCTGAAAGACAAGCTAGAAAATGGCGAACTATATATTCGTAAAGTCTCAACTCATTTCCTGAAGCAAAAAATATACGAATTAATATTCGATTAAAATAACTATCAATTTAAATTTAGTACCTGATAATGCATTAGTATATTTAGTTGGATGAATAGGAGGATGGGCTTGATCGGATTTCTTTCCTTGTCTTGGACTAACGCCAGCTTGTAATACTTTTACGGCAAATTCTACGAAAACAACCATTTATAGTTTTAGCTCGTTAACAATTACGTAAAATACAAGCTTACCTCCCCATCTGCCGTCATTAGCTTGCATTTCTACCAACGCTGGTAAATTCATACTTTTAGGAAATGAATTCGTCTCCGTTCTCGGATAACTAATTAAACCTTGATTATATAGGCGTTCAGCTAAACGCATCGTTTCTTTAGCGCTTATTTTTAATTTACGACTAGCTATTTTTTCCAATTCCTGTAACATTAAGAAGTGATAACTGATAACAAGGAAGAACTTGCATGGAATAAATCTTACTTACAACTGTGTCTAAAGGAATCGGTCTATATTTATATTTAGGTTTGGTGATTATGCTTTCGACTTTAGCAAGAGAGTTTTCTTTACATTTTTCATATATAACTTCACAAAATTCCTTATCGAATAAACGAACTCGTTGCCAATTAAATTCAACTGTTAGTTCTCCGATTGTATGAGTAACTGTAAATTTAAACGTATTTCGGAGATTTATTACAAGTGACAAAACCATTCACAAAATTCATCTTTCATTCACCTTTTATCTTCCAAAATCGCTCCGGGACGAAATTGTCCACAGCTTTGAATCTTTCGACGACAAACCCCAACGTAGGAAATTGACAACTACCGTAGCTAATCAAACATTTTTGTAATATTTCAGGAAAAACTTTCTGCAATCGTAATGTTTGAAACCTGGTAAACGCAGCACCTATTTAAAATATGTAAAATTAGCAAACCAATTAGATATACGGATTTCACATGGCATACCAATTCTTAAATCTAATTCACTTCGGACATTTACAGCTGCGTCTAAATTCGGGTTCGGTTGTTCCAAATTGTCCACTGCTCGTGTAACCGATTGTTTGGTGATTTCTGAGAATTTGGCTCTATTACGAAATGAAGGTTAAATCGAATATAAATTATTTCAAATATAAATCAATTTACCTGTAAACTGGTATATTTGGTTTAATACTCGTGCATACTGATATAATCTCAAAACCTATGTTTTCTCCTTCTCTATCACAATCGGTCCATATAATTAGAGCTTCGCAAGTTCTAATTTCTTTTTCTAGACTTTCCTATAACAAATGAAACACTCAAGTATTCGAAATACACGATGGTATTCAGCGACTTCGTACTTACTTTAACTAATTTACTATTTTCAGGACACATCTTTACAACTGGAGCCTCAAATAATGCATCCGGAGAACAGCCTGTCCATTTCGAATAATTTCCTACAAATTCATGAGTGAAAAGATGACCGGAAACTGATGTCATGACCATTTTGACATGCTGTCCGAATAAGTTGTAGTTGAATTCGTATATTTTATTGTATTTTGAGAGGCCTTCTCTCTGTAATAAATATTTTTCAAGTTGAATTCTTCGCCGGTGAAAAATTACAATTTGTAGATACCTTGAATGTATTGCCGTTTGATAACTGCCCTGATATGTGTTTCGCCGCATCGTTTTTCTCGGCTACATTCAATACTCTCATGGCGTTATTTCCAGCATAAGATCTCTTGCCATAAGCACAAAAGAGCTGAGGAACTAGTGATATCTTGAACACATTTCGAAACAAAGTCATGTGAGGCTTCAAGTTGCATGAATATATAGATTTATTTCATTTATTAAATTATCAAGCGTGAAATTATCGGAAAAAAACAAGGAAAATTGAAATCAAAATTCAAAATTTACAAAATTTAATGAAAAAAATTAAAAAAGGCGGTTCGTTTCTTTCTGCAATGGTTATCATGGTTTTTATCACGAAAGTTCAAATAAAAAGCACAGATAAAATTTTAAATGCTGGTTGCAATTCCGCAAAATTACGTAATAGAAGTCAAAAAATCGAAAAAATTCCGTAAATTGTTTTCTCTGCAAAATCGATGTTCTAGAAGAAAGCAAAATTCAAAAAAGTTTTCACTTCAAATTCGTCTAAAATAAAAACAAACATAATTTTAGGGAAATCGCCGTAATTTTAGTGTTTTCTTCATTTAAATGTCTTCTTAAAAGCACAAAAATACTCGAGTATCCGTCTAAATCCGTTTTATCGGAGTTATGCCCGTAAGGGTAGAATTAGTACCACCTCCTCCTGCGAATTCTGGACAACCTGGTATCACACGATCACTACTGTACAATGGCTCTAGATTTCAAGGACATCAAAAATCTAAAGGGAACAGTTACGAAGTCGAAGTCATTTTACAGGTATGAAGAATTTTCATAGGTCATAATTCGTGGTTGATTTTATGTCTCTGCGGAGACAACAAGAGGCTAATGAGGATCTCAATTTTGCAACCTCATGCTGTAACCCCGACCCTGGATCCTAACTTGGGGGTCATAGGTGATATTTCCGAAGTCCATTATTCCTAAATTTTTCAGTTCCTAATGAGTTCCTATTTCTAATAGATTTGACCTTCAATTGAGCTTCCATTACCCTCGTCAAATAAATGTAACACTCGTTTTACTTGTCTAATTTCATCGACACGAGTAATTTATTCAATTTTTACAGCACGTAGACGAAGAAAATTCATATCTATGTGGATATCTAAAAATCAAAGGACTAACAGATGAGTTTCCAACGCTGACGACTTTTTTTGACGGCGAAATTATTAGTAAAAAATACCCTTTTTTGACAAGAAAGTGGGATGCTGACGAAGACGTTGATAGAAAACACTGGGTAAATATCAATCAGCTTTCGTGAAAGTTGTTTCGAGTAGTAAACGCTGGTGTAAGGTTGAAATATTATCCATTTATTAATTTTGTTGTAGGGCAAGTTCCCGTCGTTTTATCAATACGCCAAAAATTTTAATTCCGATACATTCGACTACGAAGCCATGCAAGCTAGTGATTTTGTATATATGAGGTGGAAAGAACATTTTTTAGTTCCCGATCATACGATAAAAGATATTAATGGAGCATCGTTCGCGGGATTTTATTATATTTGTTTTCAAAAGTCTGCTGCTACCATTGAAGGTTATTATTACCATCGAAGTTCAGAATGGTGAGTGAAATTTTTTTTCAAGTTTCGTTACCTTGGTACGGGTTATTTAAGTTGTTGTCTGTTGTAGGTATCAATCATTAAATTTACATCATGTCCCTGAACACAGTATTCAAATTTATGAATTTAGATGAATAAGTTCGTTCTTCTAATCGTGCCGTGATGCCATCAATACTTGAATTATCAGACATTGCGCTTTTCGTCTTATTTCATCGTTTATGATGTTTTTATTTCAGCTGAACATTATTATTAGCTGTATTTTTTCGTCTGAGTGAAGACGTTAAATTCTTGAAATTAAAACGTAGTTGTTTTAAATTAATTTTTTTTAAATTTTTATCCCGGTCATTGTTAACAATTTATAGCTTTAAGGTACTTTCCTATTTATTTTAAACATAGATTTGTATCATACGCTTTTTAAATTTTGTGTTGTTTACTTTTTAATTGAATGTATACATGTAACATGATCTTCGCTTGTTATGTATTTTTTGTAATGACGAATATAATTTTGATCTGAATTTTATTCAGATTGTGTAATTTGTAGTTTCATAATTTTCCTTTCCAAGCTACGTTAAACTCATCCTAGAAGTATAAATTTTGATGTGAAATGTTAATGCCATGTCAACGAAGTCGGTACTTAATTTAGTTAGTAATTTAATCAACTTTCATTTTTATCGCCGTTCATTATCATAATGGTAATATTCGCTATCGTTGTTCGTTGATCACAATTTCAAATGTGAAACTTTGTTAAAATTAAAATGAATTAAATGATGAGAATAACTCACCAATATCAAAATATGAAAAATTGCGTGTTCGCGTTCCATAATTCGTGTAGCTGATGTTAACGATTTTCAAGGGAAAAATTAACTAAATCAGGGCTTAAGCCTTAGGAATAGAATTAATTTACTATTAAAAATGAAGAAATACAGTTCAAGTTAGTGATCAATAATTAGGATGTTATCAGAACTGAAGTTCATGAGAATTGAGTAGAAAATGAGATATGAGATAATTAATTTTGAAATGGTATATCTTTCGTAATGATTTTTTTAATAATTAATTCTAATTTGAGCGTTGAATTGTATTACTACGATATATCGACAATTTTTTACAATTTCCTTTCTCTGTTAGAGTTAGTTTCTGTTGCATCATGAAATACAAAAATACGAAGTGGTGGAAAAATGTTGGTGATAACAATAATAAAGAAGGCTAAATCGCTAATTACTCGGCAGTACATCACATTAAGATCATTGCGATTGAAATCATCGTTAACTATTCATACTAATATAACTTAATATACAATAAATTAAAATTAAAAAATAAAAAACGAAAATTTCAATTTCTTTATCGTTTCGAATATTTGTCCCTGTTGAAGAAAAAAAATAATGTATAGGCACCACAGATAGGTATAATGGAAAATTGTCTTTGTGCGCAAATCACAGCTAAATAGGGCAGAAATACCAGGAAAAAGCTAACGGTGACGCTGATAGGTAATTTTCTCTGTGGCATGAGTTCTTGTATAAAATTAGCATTTTGATTCTAATCATTGTGAAGACCTTTGGAGGTGTTAAGTGTAAAAATTGTATAAATCGCATTTTCTAATCATCAGGTAACTTGATTTTTCTTATTACGAGAAAATTGTACACTTGTGAAAGTTAATTTGAACTGGCACTCGTTTCGTGATACTAATTTTTTCGATAGTTAACAGCTGGCCATTTTCTCGTGTTTATATTGTTATTTGATCCCAACTTTATTTGGAAATAACACACTTAACGAAAATTAGCTGACAATGGCGTTGAAGAGAATTAATAAAGAATTACAAGATCTTGGTAGAGACCCACCTGCACAGTGTTCAGCAGGCCCAGTCGGTGATGATTTATTTCATTGGCAAGCAACGATAATGGGCCCACCTGATAGTCCGTATCAAGGAGGAGTATTTTTCTTAACAATCCATTTCCCAACAGATTATCCATTTAAACCTCCAAAGGTAGCGTTTACGACGCGAATCTATCATCCAAATATTAATAGCAACGGTAGTATTTGTTTGGATATATTAAGATCTCAATGGTCTCCGGCTCTAACAATTTCAAAGGTGTTATTATCGATATGTTCATTGCTCTGTGATCCAAATCCAGATGATCCATTGGTTCCCGAAATAGCTAGAATTTATAAAACTGACAGGGAAAAGTATAATGAGTTGGCTAGAGAATGGACTCGTAAGTACGCTATGTAATTACAAGTTTTCATCTCCACTCATGCAGGAAGATATTGGTTTTTTAATATTATTCTCTATAAAAAAAAATTCTATCAAACATACATTTATTTTTTAACAAATTTATTCTGTACTGTATAATCTGGTTTTTACTTATATTGATTAAGGTACTTCATCGTGATTAAGTAAGCTTCGAAAGTTTTATATTTTTCTATTCTCCAAAAAAACATCTGATGAAATATAAAGTCCAACTTTGGTTCAAATGTTCATGTCAAAAAAGTTAAAAAACAAAAGATTGTAAAAACCGCGGTTGTTTCGTAATTTGCGCAAAAAATTATCGAATACTTTATTTTGTTTAATATTTTAATTTTAATTGTAGCATATTACACATTATACCTATTTGTTTAAAATTCATATTGAACAATAAACGTTTAAAATTAGAATTGTTGCTTCGTCGTAAATTTCGCCCATTTTCGTTGTTCGTATTGAAAAATTACTCGTGTTTTTTCAATATTAACTCCAATCTATAAATACCTAAATATTCAGGAAAACAAAAAGAAAACATGTTAGATTTTGCTTTATTTTTTTCATTCGTTTGTTTTGTTCATCGCCAAATGCATTATAATATGTAACATATTATTCGTGTAACGAGTGAAAGCAATATATTCAATATGAAGTGCCTGGTTTCTTTAAATTTTTCGTGTTTCTCTTTTTTTTTTTTTTTTTTTTTTTTGTATTTTAAATTTGCTCTTTATTTAATTCCGGTGTTAACCACGTTTGTTTTTCTTTATATATACATTTTTTTTTACCTTGTCGGTCATTTTTCTTTCTCGATATTTTTTCTTGGGGATGCGATAAATGTGCTCTCCTGTCTCTTGGTTATCAATTTGAAGTAATATCAGTTTTGTAGTGATTTTTTGTTCTTTATATATATAAATGTAAAAACTATGTACCATTATTTGCTTTTATACTTGTCTTTAGATGTATGTTCGTTTTCAGAAGCTTATTTTTATTAAACAATATTATTAGTAAGAAATACGATGTATATTTGTGAGGAGTTGTTTTATATACTTAAAACAAAACCACGTAGCCAATTATAGAGGTATCGAAATTACAGGTAATTCGTAACGGTATACATTCATGTTCTAGGGAATCATCATCATTCGATTAAAACGAAGAGAATTGCTTTGAGCTATCGTACGAATGATATAATCAACTGGAAACAAATGATGACTAAACAATATATCGGTGAAGTATCGTTGATACTTTTAAAATTAACCCGACGTTACTCCAGGATTATTTTTTTTCAAGTGACAACGAAAACCATCCATTAGCTCAAATTCAATTATTCACATTCCAATTGGCCCAGTTGAGTTGTTGAGTTTATTCATCCGAACTAAAATCTTCTGGTGATTTGTTGTGCTTTTGCTGAGTTGTCCGTACTTCTTGACGATGTTCTGACTCAAAAATGTGATAATGGAATGTACAACTTTTCGCTGGTGTGCGAGTAACGACTGGTTAAATTTTGTTTTCGTGTTTCATGTTTTCCCGTATGTAGTGAAATTACGTTGCGATTGAATTTTTTTTTACGTTACTTTCTCTTTTATTTATTTCATCTTTTTTTCTCATACGATTGTACGTTCGGAATGAATTTTTCGTGTCGGCCAATTACATGTAGGATAATTGCACTTAGGAACTGTTTTATTTGTTTTAACAAAAGATTACTATATAAGATATATGAAAGATCAATTTATAATATAAAGCAAAATAAATTATTCAAAATTCGCATTTGTTATAATTAAATTGGGTTAAAGATTGATTTTTTCTAGCTTAAGAACACCATCGAGTCAAGGGCATTTGTGTATTGGTACTTGAAATTCAACCTATGTAATATGTACATTCTCAATGGCGATGTTATTTGTTTATCAGTTTTTTTTAATATTGCTTCATGTTTTTTTTTTCGTTTTTTTTAGCTAATCTGTAAATACTAAAAGAGCTTATGGTAATTGAATTTATTTTACACTTAAAAATATAAAGGTAGAAAAACCGAAAATATAAATCTCGAATTATGTTTATATAAGTTGGAATAAAGAACTACGAAAAGTGGATCGAATATGTACAAATTTTATCATAATTGACTTTGCACCATGAAAAATTTTCAGTTCACATGCATTATATAATTACAGCGAATGTAAGACAATTTGTAGCTCTCGTTCTTAAATTACTCATGCCATGACGAACGTAACATTTTACAGAACAAAACAATCATTTATATCAGAACAAAGTATTTCTAATCGAAGTTTCATTACTGATAATTTCATAATGCAACAATTACATCTACGAAATATCGGATTGCAATTCGCATTTCGATCTCGCATCTTAAATTGTTCACCACGACGTATTCATTAACGAAATCCAATTTAAGTACGAATTTAACGATATAAATCGATAAAAATAAATGAAAATTACTATCTGTTTTTTCAACATAAACCACGTTAGGTATTTAGATTCATTGGCACGCGATTGCGAATGACGGAAATACGACGAAGTTGAACATTTGAATAAATACACGATATGAAATTAAAATATGGAATGACTGTGATGACTATATTCAACCGCTTGTTTAATACCGCGTCGTAATTTTTCCTGAATCGAAGGATCTTCAGTTTGATAGCTAAAATGTTCTACGTAACCGTTCTTCTCGTTAAAAATAACTGCATAATGAAGTGAAGAAAGATATCAACAGTTTGATAAAAAAGTAATATGATAAATAAAGGATACATCCTTCTACGTGATTTGGTGTACTCGTAATCCATTTCAATTTACTTAATTGTTTCATCGCGGTTAAACGTTTTCTGCAATTGTAATTATCAATTTATACTGAAACGTTTTTGTGAACGTTTCGATTTAAACAGCTAACTTACTTTGCTATTTCTATTTCACCAAGGGATTTTTTCTCTTGTAATTTAGATTGTAATTGATTTCTTTGAGACAGTAGTTGAGCTTCTTGTAATTTCAGTTCTTCGAGCTTCTGTTGCGAAGCATTGAGTTCTTGGAGAAGATCTATCCATGAGAACAATATTGAAAAGACGTTTAAACTTTCAAAACATAGTTCAACTTACTTTTATGATCACTTCTGAGGTTTTTGTTGGTTGTTGAACGATGAGCAGAAAGCTCTATGTCGGAGAACAATGCGGTAAAACTTGTATCATTCACATCAGACAAACTGCTACTCTCCTTCTCGACGATCATTTGCTTGAAAAATTCCATATTTTTGAAGTTTTAGTCTTGAGAATGGTCAAATTCTTTGAAAAATTTATTAAAAATGTACAAAAAATATAAAGAATCAAGTAAAAGGCGGCAATTTGGTAAACCATTATGGTGACGTCATTTTTGATAAAGAAATTTAAGTAGGTACAATGGGTAGGTAACGAAAAATCACCTTTGCAGAAAGTCAAAAAAACCATGAACCTGAAACCGAAACCGAATTAGATGAATGTAATTTGTATTTTTTTATCAAAAATTATGAAAATTAATTATTTCATCTTTCAAAAATCATTTTTATAATTAATTAACATTAATTAATTGTTTTCGCAAGGATGATGATTGAGTTTATCAGATAGTTTAACACCTGTGAGTATTAATTATAATCATGATCATCGTCTAATGGGCATCTTCATTCGAAGATATTTTGAATTTCGCTTCAAATTAATTACAATGAATGATACTGAAAATTCAATTAACTTAATGAATTAATGAAGTATGGTTTTTGTTTAAAAAATATATTTAAAAAAGTAACTTCACAAAACGATCCATTATTATGTATCAACTTACACAATCAAAATAAAAAAGTATAAATACGTTAAGACATTTAAAACAAAATGTATCATGCACCTGAAAGGTAGACTTGATTTCAAGATATGTGGTCATTTACCACCATCCCAGGTAACTGTAATTTGGCTTATGCGGAAAAAGTATCACTTCTAAGATTTTATTTATATCGCAAACGTTAAACGTACAATTAAAACCTCGTAATTCACAACACGTCATAAAAACGCTGTTATTCCAAGTAAATTGCAATTAATCAAAAGGGTCAAGCTGATCACTCACCCAAGACGGCCATTGAAAGGTTTCTACGCGTAGAACGCGAAGTTTATATTTGAAGAGTACGAGAAATCGGTTCGTTGAGCTTTTGCTTGAACCATTTCACTAAACCCTTCAACGATACGAATACCTGGTTTCGAAATTTGAATCCATCGGGAGTGACGGTCACATATTCATATTTAATCGATTTATTCGGTTTCAAGTAAAAAAGCAAGAAGGTTCCAGGTATATGCTGTGAGTAATAAAAAAAGAATCAGTTTTAAATTTAATATCAACTTTAAAATGACCAAAACAATTACCGCGTAAACTGAAAACATGTAATGAACTTTTTTTGACTTTTTTCGTTGCGTTGTACGTAATAACTCCTCAGCAATTTCTACTTTACCGCCTTTGGTGTCTTTGTAATGCTTATACGATAGTAATTCTTGAGCGCAAGCAGCCATCGGATTAATAAATCGTACAATGATTTCATCTAAATCTTCAAATCGTTCATTGGCAATTCTTAATATTTTCCCGATGGAAATCTTGCGCGTTTTATTTTCCTCCAAAATGTCAATATGTTGATAAACACCTTCAGCGACTTTCCAAGTAAAAGTTAAATGATCGATTCCCTGTAACGATGTTTTGTTCATTTACATAGACGCTCGTGATGAATCATCGGCACAACATACTCTATTCGAAGGTCGCACGATGTATTCACCCTGATCCATTTCCTTCAATAGTGCTATTGCTCGGGTAAATGAAATATTATGGAATGAAGGATGAATTATGTCTCGTTTGGTGAATGTTTTCGTCTCCTTGGTGATTTTTTTGTTTTCTTCGATTTTTTTGTCATTCTCTTCCATCTCGTAATCGTAAAATTCATCTTTAGGTCTACCACCAAATCATATATTAATTAAACAAACCAAAAATAATGATAGAGATATTTACCTCCATTCGCCATTTTCGTCTTTAAGATCGGAAGTTTTTATTGTAGCTTCGATAGAAAATAGCTCTACGTTGATTTTCATTATTCGACAATGTATCCCGTCTCCAATTCGAACCCGTTCTTCGGCGCTTTTAGTATGTTCGTCGGATAAATTTTTCAAAAAAATACACCCGCTTAGTCCATTATCTAATTTGATCCTCGCAGCGAATGCTTTGCCGGGGCAGCTACCGGAATTTAAATGATTCCACACCTAAATACTCTAGATTTCAAAAATCCGCGAACAACGAACGTAATCGGATGAAAAGTAATGTACTTTAGGAAGTGATGAAAAATCGCGTTGATAACAAAAAGGACATTGCCATGAACCGGTATCGTCGTTGAATGTGGGATTGGCTGAATGTATTTGCTCAGGTTTTGGTTTGCTGCGTAACATACCTGCAAAAAAATTCAAAATTTGTCGAGTTTAGCAGATATATTTGCAAGACGAAATCTGATTTATTTTTAGTCTAGGTTATCTCTACCTGTTACAGTGGCTACGATCATTTTACCAATATAAAAGGTTTCGGGATTCTCCTTGGTGGTTAAATTAAACAATTCTTCCGCATTAAGAGATGAATATGGATCACGAAGATCTTTATATCGATGATTTAATTCAGCTCGGATATCATACAATGTTATGATTTTATTACCAAACCCCTAATAACGCCAAAATAAAAGGATTAAACAGCGAAAAGGTTCACAGATCAGCTGACGCACTTGTCTCTCGAGCTCTTCCGCCAACGCGTCCATATCTAAATCCATCAACTGATCAGGGCATCGGATAATTCTTTCAACAGCTGCGGTCGGAGTTATTTCGTCGTTGTGTTCTAACGCATCCGAAGCCATTTTACGAGCCCATTCGTAGGCCTCCGGATGTATACGAGATCCGTCCAGGACTTCGACACGTGCTTCGTCGCTATACGACGACAAGGGACTGAATTACTATTTAATTCGAAGTACTCGAGAAAAACCACGTTACCTTTTACTTAGCGAATCCGTATCAAATTTTATGAAGCCCGCGCAATTAAAGAGTATTTTTGGTCCCATGTGACATACAGTTACCAACTGCTCGCGATTTTGCAATTTTATATTGCGCAGTTGTAACATTTTCATCAACGCGTTTGCTTTACGTGGACCGAAGCCGCAAACGAATTGCAGTAAATTTCTCATATACTCGTTTTCAACGATTTCATTAATATCAACGCCGACTTCGTTTGTTCGATTGACGAATTCTCTGGTGATTGTTTCCATTAGATCATCCTGAGGTACGTAATCCTACACCGGGCGTGTGATCACATTACATACATACCAAGTCGGGTATTCCTTTTCGATGAAGCTTACTTGTAACGCGTGATATCGTAAACACGTAATTTCCTGATCATTCGTGCATAATTGAGAGAACTCTGCCAATGGATTTTGCATTCGACGGGCCAACGAGATAGATTCTCTTAGTAAGACCGGATAATCTCTGAAATCATTCTAAAGTACCAAAGATATCACTACTGACCCATGAATTGAAATATTAACAACGAACCTGGCCTTTGATGGAATTGGCGTAAACTTTGGCCAAACTATTATCAACTATTTCGATAGGAATCATAGGGAATTGTTCATCTTGCTCTAATAAATTCACTTGTTCTTTTATCTCCTCGACGATCCTGAAAGCATCTCTCGATTCAGCTCCTACGCATATTATATGAGGCTTCTTGGCGGAGATAAAATTCCTCAATGATTTAAGATCGTCTTCTTTCTTCGTTTTTTTGTCCTTCCGAAAAGAATCCTTTCTCAGGAGTAAATTAGGTAAACGCAAGTAATCGGCGCATCTCGCCTTAGGTGTGACTAAACAAGCGAATGCAGCCTGAGACAGGTCTTCGACATATGCCACGGCCATGACTCGTATACCTTCCGAGGTATCCCAATCGTCGTGGTCTTCCTCAAAAAATATGCTGCAAGGGGCTACCTGGGATAACATCAAATTAACAAGATGTAAACATCCAAATGTGCATAACTTACTTTTAACCAATTGTATAATTTTTGGGAACATAATTTCAACACGTGTTCTTGAGCTTCGGCTAATAACTGCGCTTTGAGCTCTTTAACGATATCAGGCCACAACATTTTCTCGTAGGCTAGATCAATAATGTCGCTTTTCACGTCGTTCCATTCTTGTATAATGCTGCTGCGGTCGTCCTTTGAAAAGCAGTTTTTTAATTTCGAATAATTTTAAAATTATCGCTTTGTTGCGTACTTTGATGTACTGAGATTTCATTTCTCCTAAATAAGTTTCATTTGAAAGACTTTCCAAATCGCTGTCGAAAGTAATTTTCAGCAATTTTTCTTCTTCGGCAATATGTAACTTCAAATAATCAGTGGCGATTAGTTTCCGAACCGGTTTACCTTTCAGATATTTCATACTGAAATGAAAACGAAAGAAATATAATAACTATTACGAAGAAAATTACAAAAAAAATTAATAAAAAATTCAAAATTACAAAAATACTTTAATGGAAACCCACTCGAAAGTACAGTACCTGAAACATGGATGATATTCGTCGATTTCATCGATACCTTTTTTCGTAGGTATCACATTTAATTTAGCTTGTTGAAAAATCTTGCCTCGAAGCACTTTACGAATCAAAGGCTCGCGAGAAATTTGAGTGGCTATCATGTATTTCACTGCTTTCAAGACGTCTTCTGAAGTTTTGAAAACACTGGCAAAGAAAATACCATCACACCAAATTTCCAACAGACATAGATCGTATTATTTATAAATATCTTATTCAGAAACCCTCCTTTCATACTGTGATATACCTTCCGACATATTCGCGAGCAACTTCAGCCAGCTGGATTTCTTCTTGTTCGATATCGTGACGTTGAAAATTATCTCGGAGATTTTCAGCGAGTTGTGCAGGTGATAAACCAAAACGTTTCGCAAAATCATCTACCACGAAGAGAAATAAATCAGTAATTGGTCATTTTAATAACATAACCAAAGAAATCACTTCACACCTAATTTTGCTTTTCGACATAAAATATACAGTCCACTACAAGTCGCTGGTTTCATGACTTTTTCTCTGTTTCTTTGCTTTGGTTCATTTTCATGCAGAACATTAGCTCCGTTCCTTCGCGATTGCTTTTCTGTTCGGTTGGCTTGTTTTTCACACATTTCTGGTATCAAGTGACCGTAATGGAGCAGAAAATACAACCGAAGGTCATTCAGTTCTTCAAGAATTTGGACGTCTTTTACTCTGCGGAAAATAATTTTTAGAAATATTTTTAAAATTAAACACCAATGAAACCATAATCGCTCACGATGAAATTTCTTCTTCAGATAACACACGAGCATCTTCAGGTAACGGAGCGTTCAAGTCTTGAGTATATTTTTCGAGTTGAAATTGACGTATATTTTGGAATAATTTCAGTACAGCTTCTTTCCTCGATTTTAACTCGCACCACTGATAGAAATTTAAATTGTTTATCGTTTAATTCGAATTAAAAATAATTTCTTACTTTGCCATCGTATTGGTATATTTTCCACAGATTGTTCAAGTTCAGTTCAGGTAAAATGTACTCTTTACGATAAAATGCGATAAAAGGTACTTCAAATTGTTGATTTCGTATAAGATCTAAAACATTTTTTATTTTTTTCTCAGTTTCGGTCACTTCTCCAGTCACAGTTGGTGGATCTACTACGCCTTCGAGGTCCTAAAAAAGATCCTTAAATTTCCATCAAGTTCTATGAAGAACTGAATGAAAGGATTTAAAAAAATATCGCGTACTTGAGTCGATATCGAGGGTTTACAAAAAACTTGCTGATAAATCCATTCAGCTTCTTCGTCCAATTCGTTCGATCCGTCTGGAACATGTGTGACGGGAGTGCCACGCAGCTGCATTCTTTCCGGGATATCGGTTTTCCTTATCTGTAAAATTACAATAGACGCAGCGTAATCAGAATCAACGCGTGTTAGTAATTCGATGCTTACTAACCTGACTGTCTACGTTAGTAAAATAACCTCTTTTTAATTCTTCGGGTTCGTAAATTTCAAATATGGATTTACAAGCGGAATTTTTACGCGTTTTCTTTGGCTGATTTCTGAGATACGCGATAAAAAGAATGCATTCGTAATCGAAAATACTTATAATTCCATCGTCATGAAACATATTCACCTCCTACATTGCCCAGTATCTTCTTCAGATTCATCACCGTGATAGCCTTCACTTCCGCCATATTCATCAGAGTCGTCGAAATTACAATCAAATCCGAAAATAGATCGAGCTGTTTGATAAGCTCTAAACCGCAGTTCCATTATGTAAAAAATTCAATTTTTTTTAAATAATATAAAAATCTACATACTCTTTATTAATGCTACGTCTGTTTGTTTCCCCTGCAGAGCTTGATGACTGGTTATCATCATCGACGATGAAATTATCTTCGTCATCGGGATAATCTAATTCGCAATTTTCTTGCAAAAGTTGGTCTGCTTCCTAAAAACCAATTAGCCCATGAATTTTGGTATTCCTGAGTTTTGAAAAGAGCTATAGAAAACTTACATCAACGGAGGAATGGAATATTCCATTTGCAGAAATTTTTCTTTTGACTTTTTTAACGCTTTCACCGTCGTCTTCGAGCATACGAATTCTTCTAAATCGTCTCTGTGCACAAAAACCATAAGCATATTATGATATATATAATAAAAAAAAGATACACAATTAAATTATACTCGTTCTCCGTTAAGGATTTTTCCTCGAGTTTCTTCATCTTCTAAATTCAATTGATCCTGGATATCATCGTACTTTCTACGTTTTGTCGGAGAATCTTTCCTGCTATCTTTGTCAATCGATTGCTCATCAGTTGACTCACACAGATCTATCACTATTCTTTCTTCGTCGTCTAAATTGAAAAAACAGTACAACCGGATTTCGTTATACAACAAATGTAATACTACAATATTGACTAAGTTGTCATATTCGAGCATAACGATAATGATTCACGAAAATGAAGTAACTGCCATAGTAGGAAAGTGTTTTTCAAACATTTACCGTCATCATCATCGTCGTTTTCCAACAATCGGTTAGCTTTCCTCATTCTCCGTACAATCGTTTCCCCTTCATCCTGCGAAGAACACGGTCCCATTCAGGTAATATCGCAATAAATCGTTAATTGTGTTAATATCTTACTATTAAGAAAAAGTAATCTCGCTTACCTCACTTTCAACTGCAGTAGTGTCCAAGAAATCCATCCTTTTCAAGAGGTACGATGACGGAAAAATCCTCTCGGAGCAATATAAAAAAGTCAATTATTAATTCAAAGTATAACTACTTTTTCGACAGATATTAATCGTTTGAAATACAAACGATTTATGGCTAGAATATCGGAATTCGGAAATAATTTCTTAATTAAAGGTAAGAAACGAAAATTCTGTAAATAAAAGCACATTTTTAATGATAACCAATCACGTTGCAGCAAAGGTTGCGGCATGCTTATGCATGGAGAAAAAAAAAAGGCGCCTTTTTCAAAGATTGGTAACAAACGGTATTTTTGAATTTTTTTACGAATTCTAATTAACTCCGATGAACTGATGCATTGAAAGGATTGCATTATACGAAGAAGAAAACAGTCAGATTCTAGTTTTTAACAAAAAAGTAAAAAATCTCATTTCAAATTTTAATTTTATACTTCGATTTTTTACGAGAAATTTAAAAAAAATGAAAAAAGATAATAATAGAAAGTAGGTATATGAAATGAGTAGGTATCTTACAATATTACACACATTTTGACAACCAAAAGCTAATAAAATTTTATATGAAAAAGCCGAAACTGAAAATGATTTTTTACGAAAATACAATTAATTTATTACGATTTTTTCTTACGAATAATTAAATAGTAGTTAAGTTACTAGTTCTTTAAAAATGATTTTCGTCTATTATTAAAAAAATACATATTTGAAAAATGGCTGCCGGACCGATTGCAGAACGTAATCAAGGTAAGTTTCTTATCTCTTCGTTCGCGTTTTTTTTCAATGAATTATAATTTTCTTCTTTTTCTCTTAATTATTACATAATACTGTATTGATCATTTCATTAAACCTATTACTGATTGTTGTTATATCATAAATCAATTAGATGCTACGATATATGTCGGCGGTCTCGACGACAAGGTGTCTGATACCTTATTATGGGAATTATTCGTTCAGGCAGGACCAGTGGGTAAGTTTCTTCCAAAATTTGTTATAATTTTTGATCAACGTGTAATCAACGTTATTAATTGAAATCTGGTCATAGTGAATGTGCACATGCCGAAAGATCGTGTTACACAATCACATCAAGGATATGGATTTGTTGAATTTCTCGGAGAGGATGATGCAGATTACGCTATAAAAATCATGAATATGATTAAATTATACGGAAAACCAATTCGAGTCAATAAAGTAATTTTTATTCTCGAAGTTTCGCGTTGAACGAAATGTTGAATAAGTCAATATTAATTTGTGTATTTCTAGGCGTCTGCTCATCAAAAAAATTTGGACGTCGGTGCCAACGTATTTATTGGAAATTTAGATCCAGAAGTGGATGAAAAATTATTATACGATACTTTTTCAGCCTTCGGTGTTATATTACAAACACCAAAAGTTAGAATTTTCATTACTTTAAAACTTCAATAGAGATTTAATATTTACATGCAAACGTAATTTCGCAGATAATGAGAGATCCTGAAACGGGTAATTCGAAAGGATTCGCATTTATCAACTACGCAAGCTTTGAAGCTTCAGATGCCGCCATAGATGCTATGAATGGTCAGCATTTATGTAATCGTCCCGTCTCCGTATCGTATGCTTACAAGAAAGATGTAAAAGGCGAACGTCACGGTTCGGCCGCTGAACGGTTACTAGCTGCTCAAAATCCTCTCTCCCAAGCCGATCGTCCTCATCAACTTTTCGCCGATGCACCGCCGACAGCTCCTTTACCAACACCAGGTGGTCCTCCACCGATGGCTATGATGGGTATGCCTGGTCCTCCGTCGGCTATGAATCCACCACCTCCTCCCGTACCACCACCTGGTATGCCTCCTCCTTTGAGTATGCCTCCTCCATTAGGCATGCCGCCTCCACCACCATCTCCAGGGCATCCTCCTCCACCACCACCTCCGCCACAATTTGGAGCTCCTTATGGTACCACTCAAGGTGAGTGCTTTTTTGCTTCGGTAATTCGTAGATTTCGTGAAATAATCGTTTTTTTTTTGGTATAGACTTTTCTGGTAACAGATTTCCGCCTAACTGGAGACCACCACCGCCACCGCCTCAGTTTGGTACGCCTTATGCTGCCACTCAAGGTGAAATATATTTTACTTAGTTATTTCTTATGGTGTGGTTTTTTGTGATTATTTATATGTATATACTTTTTTACAGACTTCTCAGCCAATAGATTTCCACCAAACTGGAGACCACCACCGCCTCCTCCACAGTTTGGAACCCCTTATGCCGCCAATCAAGGTATGATAGTTTTCGGTGATTTTTTGTAGTTTGATTATTTATTAATTGTTCGATTATAGATTACGCAGGTAATAGATTTCCACCAAGTTGGGGACCGCCACCACCTCCTCCTCCACCTTCAACTGGACAATACGCTCCTCCGCCGTATCCCCCACAACCCGCTCCTGCAGCGCCTGCCCCGCAAAACTAAATTGATAAATGTATTTTCCATTATAATTATAATTTTAAATATATAAGTAGTAAGAATTATACGCGATCCTGACTCAGATTTATTTCGGATTTCAAAAATTAATTTAAAAAAAAAATAAAAAATTGAATTTGAATCTTTCATATCACTTTTTGAGATTAATTTTTTAATTAATATTGATGTATTGATATATGAAACTGATATCAACATTTATTATCAGATCTCAGATTGTACAGTAGGTTCAAATCATCTTCAGTCGAAACAGTCGCTTATAGAATCACCACCTATCATAATACCTGTTTGCGTTTTTAATCCAAGTACATAGGTACCTAGCTACCTACTACCTATATATAAAATGTTGAAATCCGTGTTAATCATAGTATCGCATGAAATTGACGTTGATGAACCAAAAAACTTATACGAAGCAAGTTATGTAATAGGGGCTCTCCGGCATCAATTGGTAAGTAATTATTTATTTGGATTTTTTGTGTAGTTTATATTAAGTAGGTTATTAGGTACCTAAAAAAAAATATTCAATCAAAAAAGCTCCTTATTTTTTCAGAAAGATGCTAAGGATACTAGCGGTGCAGCTCTTGCAAGAGATACGTTGGAGGAATTTAAAGATGAAATGAAAAATATTGATTCCAAAACATCAGCGACGGTTGTAAAGTTACATCTATGAAGATTGCATACCTAAAATTTTTTAATGATAATAATTCCACTTTATCGAAGATGATAAAGCCAAACAGAAACTGGGAATTGAAATATTATCAAAATTTGTATGATACTAAATGTATAAATAGTATCATACAAATTTTGATAATATTTCAATTCCTAGTTTTTGTTTGGCATTTAATGAAGGTACGTTTTTCATGTAAGTTAAAAAGTCGTCAGATGTGTGCTTGATACGAAATTCTTGATAACATAAATGAAGTATGGGCGGTACAAATTCGGAAAAGCCTTCAACAAATGGTAAGACCAAATGGCCGCTTGTTTGTCAGTTAACGGTGCATATTTCGAAAAAGCTTTGACTGTAGGGACCGTGCATAACATACAGCGCACCTAACGTTGAAAAAATGAAAGTTTGGGTGGAAAATTAATACCGCATTAGTGCACATTTTGATAGATATGTGTTCTTTTTTTATCTATTGCAAAAGATTGAAGGATCATAGGAAGTTGGTCTTAGGCTTGAAATGAAGGGAAAATCTTCAGCTTTCGAATGGTGTCAGCAACCATCGTCCTATCTATCTTACAAGAGAACTACTTAAGGCGTCCGGGTCGGAGTTTAACGGGGAGTTGAATTTTTGAAAAGAGCATGCCAAAAAAATCCCCAAAACCAAAATTTTAGCTGCCCAAGTTAACTTTTCGATTTTTGGCGAATTTTTGAAATTTGAAAATTACGAAATTCGATTAAAAATAAAGAATAAAAAAAAAGAAAAAAACTCGAAATATAATTTTAAATCACGAAAGAAATGTTATCCCCCTGATTCGAACCCGCTGAATCCGAAAATCGCATCGGCAAGCCATTCTGGAGCCTCCAGCGCGATTTCCATTTTTCTCCAGGAACTTTGAAATGCTCCAGAAGGAGTCCATTTGAGATTGGGCAGCTAAAAACTTGGTTCTTTCTTATTCTCAACCTACTGAACCGACTTGATAAATTCCAGCCGGACACCTCGAGTAGGTTTTCCTCGGAGGAAAACCTACGAATAAGATATTCGTTCTATTGATTTGTAATTGTATGATTCCGAATAAAACTCGTTATTTTGTTTAGTTTCTCGAATTATTTAAAAATTTTCGTAGGAGTCTGAGCAACTACTTTTTTTTTAACGCTCCAGAGGTCGGAGTTTTCAATTTTAACCGATTTTACTCCACATGGTCCCATTCGATAGATAATGATCCAAATTTTCATTCTAGTATAACAGATAGCCGATAGAGTTCGCGGTTTTGCCACTCGAATTTTAGTCTCACCTTTGGGACAGCTTATGTATATTGGGACTGTCAAGCAAAGTGTCTGATATCTGGTGGTAATTGATGAAACTAACGAAGAGGTACCGATGAGACGTCGATCAGCGCAATCATACACTTTGGTTGCAAAATTTTCAAAATTTACTAGCAATTTTCAAATTAAAATACAGAATTTTAATTTCTGACTCCTAGCAGTTCATTATTGGACTTACAAAGAGGTACCTCACATTAGCGCTCCAACAGATTCTTGACACTCTCAATACTTTTTGGTGTTTTATATTTCATTCGTTTTGATCATTTCATTCTACGAATCAAGCCATTGACAGTGGCGCAATTAATATGTCTGAAAAGCAAATACGATGGAAATTATAATCAGCGATAATTATCGAAATACCAGTGCATAAAATTCCAAGTTGAAACTTGAAAGCTGTGCAAATCGATCACGTTCCGTCAAACTTTTCATAATTCAAATCACCGACCGCATTTACACGAAACGGCAATAAATTAATTAACCGCTAATTTATAATTTCACTTTGAAGCAGCGCATTGAAACGCCGAAGAATTTATCGTAAAGTTGGAACAAATGTAGGTACGCTTTTTTGCTTTTAACGCTCCGCGTTTCGAATACTTTTCTTATGCGAAAGCTCGAAATGCGCAAGCTCAAAAGCTGCTGATATTTTGTGCATACACCACCATCCCTTAAACCATGTGCACCATCGAGAGATTCAACATACGGTTTAAATTATTTGATTCCGAACGCATTCACAACGCGTATAGCCGTTTAGATAAAAGGTGTCGTATTCTATGTATTTATCGCTTTGGCTTCATTTCAGGTTTAGGCATTTTTTTTTCGCATCTCGAATAGTTCCGTTTTGGATTTTATACATGAAGTAGTATCGCTAAAATCTTCGGTGTCTTGGTAAGTATAGATTTTCGCATTTTAACCGTCCTAATATTTATGTAGAACTTTTCGCGCCAGAATAACAAAAGCGAGGGAAATTATCAGTAGCAATGTTTACTTTTTATTTTTAAGAATTTTTCGTGGCGAATTTCCGCCGAAAAAGTTTTATATTTATTATTTCGATTCTTTTTATCGTGATCGTGATAGAAGTATTTTCAGAGAGTTCTTATTCAGTGTTTAAATACGGTGTGAACTTGTGATTTGTGACGTTGAAAATATTCCATCCGCGAAACCATTACGAAATGTTTCTCCTCAAACGATACCACTCTGAGATAAGTAAGTAATATTCCTTACGCAGGGAAACAAATTTCCTGACTGGCGTATGTATTTTTACTGCCGACGTGTTATTTCGAACGTTTAACGGAATCATTCGAATGAAATGATGAATTTTCTCACAAATGTTCGCCGATTCGAGATTATTTGATATAAATTGATTGTTGACACGTTCGTTTGGTTTGTTATTACTTCATTGAGCCTCGTTTGCGTCTTGACGTTTGACAGGAAAATGAAATTGCCGTAGTATCGGGTTAAAAAAGTGCTTCCAATGCTTCCAATAAATCAGCCTTTGATAAGAAACATAATCGTTGTATTTTAATGAAGAAATAACGAGATGTCTAAGATGTAAATTTGATGATTAGAGTAACAAGTTTGATAATTTTCGATATAATTATTCGATTTAAATCCTTAATCCGTACTTTTTTCTTCGCAGATTGAGTTACCTAGGTGATTTGAAACTCGTACATGAGATGATAAGAATTCTGTGAACAAATCGAAAACCTTATTTTTAAATGGATCACGTCAGTCATACGTATCTCGAAGATGACAAATGAATAATGTATTAAGGGGAAAACTTGAAGTTTGTTTTCAACTTCTAATGCTAATAGAATGATGAAAAAACTTGGCGTAGATGTTGGTTTAGATTTTAGTTTTTATCAACGTTCTCTGATCATGTTATCAAAAAATATAACGCGCTGAGGATGATATAACTAATACATAATTAATTAGGGTTCATAGACAATGAAGAAAGAATGAGATCTGCTTGAAAAAAGTTGAATCTTTGAATAAGTTTTCTAAATACAGTAGATGATTTTCGATCTACCTACCATTGAATCATCACTCGTGTATATCAAGGAAATCTATCTGTTGTGATCCGGTGATCAAGTGATCGAGATTAACTGCAATTTTACAAGAGCAAAGATTTCCTTGTTGTCTTTATCCACTGAAGTTTTTAGTTCCAATTTAAACATCATTTTTTAAGCTTTCGAGCTTTTTTCGCGCATAAACTACTCAAACCGGATGCCTGATTGAATGATTACTTTCGATCACTTCTTCATGGATGTATGTACTTCAAATGTAGAATCAATAATTCAGTGTATGAATGATCGAAGATTCGGATTTGCAATTAGGAAAGTCTTTTTTATTGATTGATCTTGAAATATGTACTTCAGATTCATCAGTTTACCATTGTATAGTGTATCGTTCAAATTGTTCATTCAGTTCATAAACAAAGAAAGCTGACGAGTTTGAATTCTCTTGAAGCATTATAAATTCATTGCAAATCGGTATTTTACGAATTATTCGCTGTTTTGAATGATTTTTGGTTTATGGTTTTGTGCTATCTGCTGGAAAGATGATCGTTGATTGGATGAAATGATAAACTTAACCAATCAAAAACAGAGTTATATGTGATTTTGAAACCAAAATAAACAAAAAAACTAAAAACTATCGGTCTGTTTGGTTTGTATGGTTCATGGGGTTTGCCTTTTTGGTTTTTGTGATATCTGCTCGAAAGTCGATCCCTGATTGGACGTGCTGATAATCTTGACCAATCAAGAGCAGACTTACAGTTTATGTGATAAAGAAACCAAAATAAACCAAAAAACACAGATCTGTTTGGTTTGCATGGTTTTCTTTTATTGGTTTTTGGATTACTTTGGTTTCTTTTTTTTATCTCATGGAAGTTAGTCTCTGCTTCTTGATCGGATAAGTTTATCATCCCATCCAATCAACAATCGACTTTCCTGCAAATAACACAAAAACTGTAAACTATGAACCACGCAAAACGAACAAACCCACCCAAAACAAAATCGATATAAACAAAAAATAGAAGCAAGAATTGCGATTCTCGAGCTAACATTAACCATTAAGAATTCAACTTTTCTGTCAAATAGAACAAATTTCTCTTTAGATCATCGTTTTTGCCATTTCCATTGAAAACGTTCAACGAACTATTTCAAATTATCTTGAAAATTCAAGTACTCACGACGGAAACGACTTAGCCAACGTTTTGTTTACATTTTCGTAAATTAATTTCAAAGCTTAAGGTAATTCCGATTGTTATATGACATTTTGAATAATTCAGAATGCAATTTAATACCCATCTTTGTATAATTCACGCTTCAAGATAACTCGAGTGTCGGTATTATAGAATTAACACAAGTACCGAGCTTTTCAATTTGCATCTTTTTTTCTTTTTCATGTACATTTTGAAGAACCGCCAGTCCGCCACTAAAGTTAAGATGCCCTTGAAATACGCTGATGTAATTTTGAGCTTGAAAAAAAAATAGTCGCGTAGTTTTTTTTGCACTTCGTGGGGCTTTTTTTCGATCGATTTGTGTAACAAAACGTAAAATTATCCATAATGGTGATATTAAAAGGAAGGAAATTCTACTAGGTATCTATAGTTTACAATTCCCACGATGCTGATGGTTTACTAATTCTGTGGGTTGTTATGTGCCATCGGTGTGTAATGGAACGGTGACTAAGAGACGAGCAACAGAGCTCATTTTAAAATCCCTCCAGTCTTTTATTTCACTAAACCGATGCCGTTATGTATATGTCAGCATTTTATCTCGAATCACATACCCAAGCGTCTCGTAATGAAACCTACGTAAACTTTACAAATATGATCATTTTCGTTGGAGAAATTTCAATTTGCGTGTAAATGAAGTACTCCAATCGTTGGAATCTCCTTATAACAAAAAGAATTCGAACAAAGAATAAAAAAAAGGTTAAATTATTCCAATGGGCGAATTTCAATTATGCTTGATTGATTCATCAAAACGAATACTTTTTTAAACAAAAACATGCGTGAAATCGTTAACTCGACGACTAGAATGGGAAACTTATACCTCGTCGAGTTTCAATCGACGTGAAAATGCGAGTAACTTATTGGAAAGTAAAATGACGTTTATCGAAGATGTTTTGAAAACTTAGCATTTCGTCGATATCAATTATTACACAGGTTTGAGCATTTGTTCAAAATAAATCGCTCATCCTCATCGGATCGTTTGGCCAAGCTACGCGAAAAACTTTTTTACATCGAAATAGTACGTAGATTAGATAGAAGGCCGTGTGCATGAGTTTACCACTATTTGTAGGGTTAGATAAATTGCCTAATTTAATTCGCGTTTACAAAAAATACCTACGCTTAGATTAGCGGTAAGTTGCTGTACGCGTAAACGTGCCAAAGTATCTATTCCACCGGGGATTTTAAAAATTAAATACCTCGTGTAGGAACTCGTTGGATATTTATTTTAAATCGAATCCATCCTGCGTGGTATTTTTTCGAGCTTTAAATGTTTTCGACATGTGGGTATTTCCATTTACGTAAAATGTATAATACGCGAAAGATGCGACTAGCGGAGGCGATAAAAAGCCTATAAAAATATTTTCACTGGAATATTCCTCAGAATATGTGGTATTTTCTATGCATTGTTTTTTCCTGCTCCTTTTCATCGTCGACGCATTAATTTTTTCTCCCATTTAGCCAAATTTTTCGCCGCAGGGAAATATAAATGGAAGCTATTACGGTTGAGATTATAAACAAACGAGATAAATACGCTATTCATATTTTACGACGGTTTTGCAAAAACCAAATAAATTATCATTTGGCGTTTCAATGTCCTTCGTGTATAATTCACGCCTATGCGTCGTCTCCCATGCTTAAACATTCCCTCAAAATTTAATCTAGCTACATGCGTCGCTCGATGTTTTCCCTTTTCCAGTAATTTCGTAATATTTGATGAAATTAAATGAAAATCGAAGTACGAACTCGTGTGTAAAATGTCTCCGAATGCCATCGAAGGATTTCATCTGTCTCGTTGCCTCTTCATTTTATGACAACTTAAAAATGCAACATGTTTCCGATTTCTATACGAGTATCGATATGAATAGATGCCTTTTGAAAAGGCGTCTTAGACGTATGTTCTCATTTCGTTGTTTTTTTTCGCCATCTTTAAATTTCGAGTTAGAGATGGAAATATTTCATATTCGGTTTGTCGGTTTAGAGATTTTTCACGACGAATATGCTTCATTTTGATTAATTTTCGACGTATTAATGTGTAATTTTTCCCATTGAAGATAATTTGGTGATATCATAATTCAATTCATCACTTAAATCCTTACGTTTTGAACTGTTGAATTGTTTCAACATATGATAAATTAAAACATGTTCAAGGTCAACCGCTACTTCGTTGTATCATACAACATTTCCTATTGTTTACTAACCAAACTGAAGATCGCGCTGAAAACTAAAACACTTTCCAAAGTCAACTGCTGCGCAAATCTAACAATCCCTATTGTTTACTAACCAAACTGGTGATCGTGCTAAAAACTAAAACATGTTCAAGGTCAACCGCTACTTCGTTGTATCATACAACATTTCCTATGGTTTACTAATCAAACTGTAGATTGCGCTGAAAACTAAAACACTTTCAAGGTCAACTGCTGCGCAGATCTAACAATCCCTATTGTTTAAATATCAAATAATCACTTATTTTTTAACCTAAAACATCTTGATAATGTTTATATTTCTCAATTTGGAAAACGACTACATTTTTATGCTTATTTTTCACGATTTCCCAACAAACTGAAATCCCGAAGACGGAAACTCTTCAGAAGTATATTTCCATAAAATTCCTAGTTCCCTTTTAAAACGTCAATTTCCCATTCTTCCAAAGTTCTACCAACTTTATCATTCTTGCAGACTATAATAAGCTTTTTAAACTCGGTCTACGCCGCAAAAAAGGTCTAGTCGAATTACACAGAGCAGTGCGTTTACTCGTGTAGGAGTTGATAAAGGTGGATCACTTTTCAGGTGAACTTTGACGAGATAATCGCGTAGACTTTACGCGTATAAGACTTACGGAGTAATTTAAAAACTGCCAAAAGTTTAAATTGATTACGTCATTTTTGAAAATTAACCTAATAACCGTGTAATGGAAACGAAAACGTTGTAAATTGGGCGAATTTACGTTACGAACTACGTTATGACGTTTATAAGAAATATATCAAAATGGAAGAGTTTTTTCTCTAATTGATACGTACTTTTCAACTTCGAATCTATATTTGAAGTTTTTCGAACGAGGTGAAAATAATTTACATGTTGTCTAGACTATACGTCGATTCGATGAGAATTTTTAGCATTTATGAACCCGAATCGATTAATGTATATGGATTTAATTAAAAGTTATAGTCGTAATGTCTACGAGTGCATCTTTTAATAACATTTTTTGGCCTTCGTAATGAAAACTTAATCCGACGGAAAATTAATTTTCGGCGCTTTTCGGTATATAAAATATAAAATCTACGTCGGATTAACTATTTCACGGTTCATAAATCATCAATAAAGCCAAAAAAGCTCTTAGATTGTGTCATTTTTCAACTTTTTTCTCCTAATCTCTATGTAAAAACGTTTAAATTTCGTTAGCATAGGTTAAATGGCGTTGCCGTTTCAAAGCCTCGTAATACAAACGCCACGTAAATTGAAATTGTTCGAATCGTTCTATATTTTGTAAGGTTTCCCCTTTCACGTTATATACTTTAAATCCTTTTTTCGTTGCTTTCTTATTCTTGTTGGCTTTTTATGTAGTTTATATGAAGGGAAAAACAACGTTTATCTCGAATCTACTCTTAAGTTTAAAGATTACGTTCGTGTATGAAATAATTACATTTTTACTCAAAAGCGCATCTCTCGCTCAAAGGTCAACAAGCTCTAGTACACGTTTGCTTCTCAAGTCGAAATTAAAAATACTGGGAAACGTGATTCGAAAAATTCAATTATGATTGACCGCCATGTTGCTGGGAGATCCATGGTGCGCTGAGAAAGCACATGCACCTTCATAAAGCTAATTTCACCCTCGTCATGTTCAGTCGTGGTTTACAGATCGATATGGGGTCAGTGTTATTCATCATACAAGCTACGTATGCGAGCGGTAATCTAAAGAGTATTATTTTAAATATTAAATACCACACCTGTTCATACGATACCTGCTCGAGTATCCGCGCGTATCACTCGCTTTTTCATCATTTGTAACTTTCGAACGTTGGCGAGTGTAAAAAGAAACGTTTTTCGAGCGAAGATCCGAGTGCCGGAGTGTACCAAGTAGGCATTATAATTGTGTCCCGCAACACTTAATTGTAGATCTATCCTCTTGACCTAGTTAGCAAACCTTGCTTAGCTTTTATGAAAATCTTCTACGGAAGCTTACACTTGAAATTTCATTTAGCAATGTCAAATAAGCAACCGTTTCGATATCACTCCGAGGGTTTTAATTACAGCGAATACAATTCCCATATCGAGACCTCGTATGATCTCGACGAAATTACCTCGCCTATACAAGTGGACCAGTGCAATATGCGAAATACCTACGAGATGAATGTAAGCCCGAGCTTTAGCCATACAGCCAAAGGCATTGGTAATTCTTTCGACGTGCTTGGAAAAATGTTCGAATATCGACGATGAAATTGCGATAAGTGTTTCTATACCGAAATGATGGATATACGCGATGAAGTTTATTTTATTAAATACGCCTAACTTCACGTTTTTTTAGCTTAAAAGCTCTCAGAAGTGAAAAGTTTATTTTTCTTGTGATATAGTTTCAGCGTGCTTGGTCTTATACTGTAGATTTGGCAACTGCTGTAAATTTAATACGTTTTGGTTGCCTGTGAAAATTACGTTGTTATAAATTTTGATCGATGCGCAAATCCTCGAGATATTTTTTATTTTGTGTGAAAAATCAATTATCTAGTATTTTCCAGATAGGTGATGCCAAAAGATTATGTGCAATTTTTGATGATAACGACTTTATAAATCGAGAAAAATGCATCCAAGTACAACAGTTTTTTCTAAATAAAAACAAATCATTCAAATACTTGCAGAGCAACTTTTGCATCTGGCAAAGGCTGGGTTAAAATTTTAAAGTAGAAGAAAATCTATATTTTAAATCAATATTATAAAAAAATGAACATATGTTTGTAGTGTTATTTTGAAAAAAATTTTTAGCAACCGCAGGGTTGTATACGGCGCGTTAAAATGATAATAAAAAAAATCAAAAATATTTTACATCTTCTAGTTTCTTTAATTTTTTTCCATTCTTTTTCTTGGAATTCGGACTCAAATTACAACTTTTTCACTACTTTCACTATCTATTTTCAAAATCACTACCTCTTTCGTACTTTCACTATTTATTTTTAAAATTACTACTTTTACTATATTTTCACTATCAGTTTTTGGAATCACCAATTTTCACTACTTTCACTATTCATTTTTAAAATCGCTACTTTTTCATTACTTCCCTATGGATTTTTAAAATCACTACTTTTTTTAGTTCTTCCACTTTCCATTTTTAAAATTACTACTTTTACACTATTTTCTCTATCAATTTTTGAAATCGCTAATTTTTCACTACCTTCACTATCCATTTTTCAAATCGCTACTTTTTCATTAATTTCACTATTCATTTCTAAAATCACTACTTTTTCACTAAATTCACTATGCATTTTTAAAATCACTACTTTTTTTAGTTCTTTCACTTTCCATTTTTAAAATTACTACTTTTACACTATTTTCTCTATCAATTTTTAAAATCGCCAATTTTCACTACTTTCACTATCCATTTTTAAAATCGCTACTTTTTCATTAATTTCACTATTCATTTCTAAAATCACTACTTTTTCACTAAATTCACTATGCATTTTTAAAATCACTACTTTTTTTAGTTCTTTCACTTTCCATTTTTAAAATTACTACTTTTACACTATTTTCTCTATCAATTTTTAAAATCGCCAATTTTCACTACTTTCACTATCCATTTTTCAAATCGCTACTTTTTCACTAAATTCACTATGCATTTTTAAAATCACAACTTTTTTTTAGTTCTTTCACTTATCACTTTCCATTTTTAAAATTACTACATTTACACTATTTTCTCTATTAATTTTTAAAATCGCCAATTTTCACTACTTTCACTATCCATTTTTCAAATCGCTACTTTTTCATTAATTTCACTATTCATTTCTTAAATCACTACTTTTCACTAAATTCACTATGCATTTTTGAAATCACTACTTCTTCACTACTTTCACTATTTATTTTTGAAATTACTACTTTTTCACTACTTCCACTATCCATTTTTAAAATTACTACTTTTACACTATTTTCACTATTTATTAGTTATCCAGGAAATAATATTTGACAAATTTTTCATGCCTGCTCCCAAACATTTTTTTTTCAAATGCAACTCCAAAAACACCAGAAAAAAATGACTAAACAAAAGTATATAAATCAATAAAAAAAAAACTGACTTTTTTATTTTCAATAATATCGAATCTACATATACAAAATTATTGAATACGTTATCTCGCGTAATTGCCTTTTTTTTGCATCCATTTCGTGAAAAAATTCGAACCCGTTTGAAAAAGCGTTGCAAAAGCTCGGATCTTCGTTAAAACGAGCTCGGTCAAAGCACAAAATAACGTTCTTTGACCGTAGCTGAAATTATATCTTTTTCGTGGCTCGTTAAATCTATCTTTTGACAAGATGATTCAAATATAATTTGATTCGTAGGGGTAATTCTTAGATAACTCGGGTAACATTATATGGGTCACACTATTAAATTGAAGGAGCACAAAAACAACGTATAAAATTTAACGTCATGGCCCTCTAACGAGTTTCTATTTAAAAAAGAAACAAAAACATCGCGGTTCAAGGTGGAATTTTCATTTGGGAAAAACTAATTCACATTGTGGCATAATTCAACTTTCGTCTATTTTGTATCTCGAAAGGAAAATTTTCATGGAATATATTCGCGAGTTACGCCTTCGAGGAAAGATATATAAGACTGTGAAATACCAACTTTGACGATAAAATAGTCCAAATTGGGCTTCTTTTTAAACGCTGCTTGTCTTTTCAATAAGAATGCTCTTGTCGTACTTGAAGTTTGACTGGGAAAAAAACGGTTACATTTTATAATTTGAATAGAATTTCTGCACGAGTTTTCGTAGCACGTGTTATTCTCGAGTCGAAAATTTCACGCGAGCTTTTTGGTAATTGATTTGAAATTTTTTTCCATTTTCGATAAACATACACGACAAAAGCGAGTAAATTGAAAGCACCGCAGACGTTTAATTTGTCCGCGTTACGAGACAAATCTAATTTTTCGCCTATCGCGTTCCAGCGTTATAACACCGTTGGAAAATCGTATTATGGAAAAACCCCGACTGTCACATATAAAAGATGAAAAAAAGCAGAAAAATTTACCAAAGTAAACACGAAAATGGAAAATAAACCTTGCCCGGTAAACATTTCGGTCTCATTAAATAAAACTACACCGCCGACCAGTATTTTCTTGTTAAATTATCCTCATTCAAAAGACAATTTACCTTTATAGTTTGTCAAAAGGAAAACGTAAATTTGTACAATGTAATCGTAACCAATAAAAAAAGTTTATCTCCGGCAATTGCCAAGCGATACGCGACGCAATCGATAAATAAAACTTACAACCCAAATAAACGTCTCAAACAGAGAAAACAAAAATAATGACAATAAATTTCTACACGTTGGAAAATATGTATTTTCACAAGGTGAAAATTTCTACATCTTTGCCCCTCGTATTTACCATTAAACTCGATTAATTACTCGTATCGCGATAAATATCGCGTATAAATCACTAATTACTATTACCTTATTAATGTTTATCAACCGAAATAGTTTTTCGTTGCATTGTAGACGTTGTTGAATTTTGTCTTGTTTGGTAAAATTTTCATTGTTTCGATAATAAGCGTTTACGCTTGATTGTTTCCTTTGAACGAGTCGATAGATAGCACGCGATGTTTGGTCATTTTTTTCACCCTCTTTCTTTTCACTGCGAGAAAAGTTCCAATGGAATTCTTTCTTCGATGAGATATCCGACGTATAAATTAACGCCAAAAGTTCGCGAGTTCGTTTATTGCCTTTTGTACAAGGGAACCCTTCGTTTATCAAGTTAATTGCCCAGTTTTATCGTTCGGTTAGTGTGCATTTTGAGTTTTTTCGTACTATTTGATTTTTATAGGAGTGTTGAGAACGAAACAGTTGTAACGCTGTATGATTGGGCTACCTATGGGACCCTACTTTGCCCATGTCCTCAAAATGTATCTCTTTTTATCGAGGTTGAAACATCTGGAGATTATTCTAAATTACAAGATGTTCCTTCTTGAGAAAAATTGCGGTGGAAAGTTATAACCTTCTTAAAGGCGAGTTCACAGCAATAAACTGCTTCATAGTGCAAAGGAGCTAGGAACAACCAGAAACGACGCTTGAATCTCTCCATAGGAAAGTATAGAGGTAATGAAAGGAGGGATTACAAGGGAACTACTTGAGGTGTCCGGCACGGATTTGAACGGGAGTTGGATTTTTGAAAAGAGCATGACAAAAAACCCCCACAACCAAAATTTTAGCTGCCCAAGTTGACTTTTAGATTTTTGGCGAATTTTTGAAATTTGAAAATTACGAAATTTCGATTAAAAGTAAAGAATAAAAAAAAACTCGAAAAATAATTTTAAATCACGAAAGAAACATTTTCCCCTTAATTCGAACCCGCTGAATCCAAAAATCGCGTCGGCGAGCCGTTCTGGAGCCTCCCGCGCGATTTCCATTTTTCTCCAGGAACTTTGAAATGCTCCAGAAGACGTCTATTTGAAATTGGGAAGCTAAAAACTTAGTTCTCTCTTATTCTCAACCTACTGAACCGACTTGACTACATTTCCGGAAAATTCCGGCCGGACACCTCGAGTAGGTTTTTCTAGGACAGGTTTTTTCATAGCAGAGCATTACGAATTGAAAAAAAAATTCCTTTTTCATCCACGCATATCGGAATTGACTGGAAATTAGTATTCCCCCTAATTCGAACCCGCTGAATCCGAAAATCGCATCGGCGAGCCATTCTGGAGCTTCCAGCGCGATTTCCATTTTTCTCCAGGAACTTTGAAATGCTCCAGAAGACGTCTATTTGAGATTGGGCAGCTAAAAACTTGGTTCTCTCTTATTCTCAACTTATTGAACCGACTTGACTACATTTTTGGAAAATTCCACTCGGACACCTCGAGTAGGTTTTCCAAGACAGATTTTTTCACAGCAAAGCATTGGTTCAGTAGGTTGAGAATAAGAGAGAACTAAGTTTTTAGCTACCCAATCTCAAATGGACGCCTTCTGGAGCATTTCAAGGTTCCTGGAGAAAAATGGAAATCGCGCTGGAGGCTCCAAAACGGCTTGCCGATGCGATTTTAGGATTCAGCGGGTTCGAATCAGAGGGAAAACATTTCTTTCGGGATTTAAAATTATTTTTAGAGTTTTTTTCTTTTTTTATTCTTTATTTTTAATCGAAATTTCGCAATTTTCAAATTTCAAAAATTCGCTAAAAATCGAAAAGTCAACTTGGGCAGCTAAAATTTTGGTTTTGGGGTTTTTTTGACATGCTCTTTTCAAAAATCCAACTCCTGTTCAAATCCGAGCCGGGCACCTCAAGTAGTTGCCTTGTTACTCTAATTCAAATAACTTGGGTTCAAAGGTTTAATTTTTTGGGACAGAGGGGCGAATGATCACTTTGACTAAGGTTTGAAGGAAATAAGTTTCCTAAAAGGAGTAGAGAAACGTTAAATTATTTCTGGATTGGGTTCTGCAACTGCTCCATTTCCCCGCTCCAAAAAGTAGTGAAAATTTCCTCTGTTACGTTGGGTTACATTTCTTGAAATAGGTAACACTGGCAAGGGAATAGGACACATCTGCTGAAGAACCTCTCACATGAGTATAGGCAGAAAGGGAGTAGACACTAGTGCGGTTACCCATTCAATGTTTGGATACATGAGTGGTGGTGATGATACTAAGTCATATAATAAATCAAAAAATCCTCAATAAGTTAACCTGAGAAAGTACGTGATCATCGGAGTCTCCTGATGGATCTTCAAGAAGACCACCTATACATATGTTTTTGTGAAGCCAGGCGAGAAGTCCTTTTTGCCCCGCCCCCATCCCCTTCTTAACGGCTCCGTCTGTAATACAAGAAATGCGATCTTCCACCGCTATACTTCAACAAAATTTACGTTGGAAAAAGTTGTAACTGATCTTGTAAACTATAGATCTTTCTAATGGGGAAACTTCATGTAAAAATTTGTCGTCCGGCAATGACACGGCTACTTTTTAAAACAAAACCACGAAAAGTTGCTTGGCGAAATATCTATCAACGTAGTCTGCCACACGAAACATACTACATAAGGTTTTAATGCTTCAATTGCGTAACGTTTTGTTGAAAAGTTGCCCAAAATGTTGAAGATGAGGTTGGAAAATGTGGTGAAACGTTGGGAGCTTTGGTTTACTAGGCGTACTTTTTAAATAGGTTCGCTATGCCTTTCGTTGGGATGGCTTTTTGTGATCGTAATAAGTTGAAATGTTTCTAGGAAGTTGTGCATTTATGTTAATGAGTTTTCTAACTCGAGCCAAATGAACTTGTTTCTCTTCATGGTTCTTGATACCGGTGTCATCTTGTTAGCAATAAATTCTCTTCTATGTTGCAGTTTTTGTTCGGTGTTGTATGCTTAATAAACGGCAACCTGGTCTGCAGTTAGAGTTCATTTTGCAAGGTGGTTCACTTCGAAGTACACAGACAAGTGAGTTTTTAAGCTAATTCCATACCTTTGCGTGTTCACCATCGCGCACGTGTACGTGGTAAATCAAACGCAGTTGGTGTGACACGTGGTAAATAAAAAAAATATACGCAATACACGATCGTTGAAAAAGTTCTCTTCGGGATGAGGAAAAAAAAGGCCTTCGTGAAACAACGCTTACGTGGTTTTTATTAATATCGCGACTTGGTACATACTACATAGTACGATTGTTGTCAGTGGGCTGCTATCTAGTTTTATGTATCGTTTAATCATCCGAGGATCATTGCTTCATCGATTCGCCACCGTCACCGGTGCCTGCGTCGAAAAAGAAACAACTGTCATCAATATTCTCGCCGTCACATTTATATGTGGTAATTCGCACCAGAGAAAACTTCAACGTTGGCAAGTTGTTCGCACCTGCGACGTTGTAAACTTTTCGCCAATCTAGATATATTTCGTCGTTACATACACCTACATATTTTTATCGGTATTATTTGATAATTCCGCTCGCACGTAAATTCGCCATCGTTTTTTCCCTCATAACGTATCATTAAGATGAGTTGGAAATTAAAATCGAGAAATCTCATTCGACACGAAAGTTGAAATTACTTCGCGTAAAGTAAACTTCTCAAAATTTATAAAAATCTTTCATGTGAGAATTTCCCGTAGCTACCTCGCTTTACACATTTACGAAAAGTTATACTTTTGTGAAAAGCTCGTGTAAATGTTAATTCCATCGTTTTGTTTACTTAAGGCTGGCAATTGTGCTAAAATTATACATCGCAATTGCGTCTCCGCGTTGTAAATTTTACATCGTTGTAAAAATGTCACACTCTAAGTGTGATTTCGCCTCGAACGATGTGACGCAACTGGCTACGATATTTACAATTTTTTTCGCCCTTGATGCGCAATCGGTATATAAAAATTTTTACGTCTTTTTCACGCGTAAAATGCGATGAATTTTCGCAAATTCGTATAAATAATTGATTTTATTAGCGTATCTCGACAGTAGTATTTACGAGGACGCCTTTGACGATGAATTTATCGACTTGTTGGTAATTGCGATCGATAAAGATAATCGTAAAGTTTCACGGGGTTTTGTATTTAGTGTCAAGTTGCCCCAAAATCGTAAATAGTGAGGGGGAGGCATGTAGACACTGGCGAGGCCAGCTATGTGCCCGGTGTGCACCGGCACACCTGTTCAAACTTCAAAAAAAAATCTATTTCAATAACTAAAATACTAAAAATAAATAAAATATTCCACCTTTTTAATAGAATAATTATAGAATAGGGGTAAGACAGTGTTAACGTGCTATTCTGAACGTTTTTCACTGCTAATTTTCAACCAGAAAAAAAAAGACTTCTAGTGTAACTGTAATTTTCAATTTTTTTCTCGGCAAAAATTGTTAACTTGTTCATGTTATGTTTATTTGTGAATTGTCATTGTATGTACGTTACTCATAAAATTAAAAAAAAAAAATTCGAAAAAAAATATGCTGAAAAATTTTTTTGATGGGGGAGAGGGTATATACCATGTATATAACAAACAAAAAAATGGCACACCTGTTCAAAATGCCTGGCTTCGCCAGTGCATGTAGAAGAATTCTGCCTCGCCTGTCGATTGGACGAGACAACATTTTTTCAGAAAGGGTGCCCCATGGAACATGCTAAAATGAAATTCGAAAAAAATTAAGCCGAAGGTTTGTACAAAATGGCGGTCTTTTTGATTAACAGGTGAGCGGCGTTTTATAATGTGGATTTGAGGGGAGGAAAAATCGAGTTACGAAAAAATTGATAATAATTGAAAATGTTTCTTATTAAATTTCCTACATGTTTAGTCATTATAAATTTTTTCATAAACCCACTAGATCTCGAGTTATAGACAAAACATTGAAAAATCTCCCAGATTTGCTCGTACAATTGACAAAAAATGACAAATATGGGAGATTTTTCAATGTTTTGTCTGTAACTCGAGATCTAGTGGGTTTATGAAAAAATTTACAATGGCTAAAAATGTAGGAAATTTGATAAAAAATATTTTTAATCATCATTAATTTTTTCACAAACTTAGCAAATGTGGGAGATTTTTCAGTTTTTTGCCTGTAACTCGAGATATAACAGGTTTATGAAAAAAATTGATAATAACTAAAAATGTTCTTCATCAAATTCTTCACAAATTGTCATGTACTATGTATAGGTTATTAGCATGAAAATTGAAGTTTTGTATAACTGTAATTTGTAGGAAATTTTGTAAAGAATATTTTCACTTCAAAAATGTTTTTCATTTGTTCTTTTTTCAATTTATGTATTATTATTTTTTTTGTAGAAAAAAATCTAAAGTACCTGAGTGGAATTCCATCTCCTCAAAAAATATCCTTCTTTCGAACCCTCCGCTCAACCTAAACCCTCCTTGGCTTCCTTTTTCTCCAAAACTCGATTTCTCTCTTACTGAATTTGACAAATCCCAAACCAATCCCACTATCTACTTACAAAATTACTATTCTTTGCTTGATAAATATCCAGGCTTCTCACAAATCTACACCGATGGCTCCAAATCTCCAATAAGTGCAGGCTGCTCAATCATCCATGACGATTTTATTATCCCAATTCCTTTACCCCCACTCTTCTCAGTGCTTTCTTCAGAACTCCATGCTATAAAATCAGCAATAAACTACTGTCAAGATCTTCTATCTAACAACATCCTAATCCTAACCGACTCCCTCTCAGCTCTATTATCCATCCAAAATTTTTATAAAAAGAAACAACATCCTATTTCTCAAGAAATTGTCCAATACCTGTCTTCATCAAGTAAAGAAATCATCCTCTGCTGGATTCCTTCTCACACCAACATTCCTCAAAACGAAAAAGCAGATCAAACCGCAAAACTAGCTCTCTCTATCTCTCCAATTCCAAATACACCGATCCCTATCCTTGATGTCAAAAATTCCTGCAAATCTTTTATCCAGAAATCCTTCCAACAATTCTGGGACATCGTTCCAAACACCAACAAACTCAAACAAATTAAGAGAACCGTTGACCTCTGGCAAACCTCCTATCAGAAATCCCGTAAAGACGAAACTATCCTCTTTAGATTACGAACCAGTCATTCCGCTTTCTCTCATAGCTACATCCTAAACAAGCAACCCAAACCTACCTGTGAAACCTGCAATACTCCTGTCTCCACTTTCCACGCAATAGTCGAATGTTCAAAGTACCAAGCCCAAAGAAATACTCACATCCCAAATACATCAATCGAATCCTTACTTTCCGACGATCCTACCCTAAATTCCAAACTTCTTACCTTCCTAAAAGCAACCGATCTATACTCCTTAATTTAAACAAACTTCCTCAGCTTCCCACGTCTCTAGCCTCTAGGCTGTACACGACGTGGCTAAATAAAATATAAAAAAAAAAAAAAAAAAAAAAAAAAAATTCTCATTTTGAATCCTCATAGCTGAAAGTTTTCAGTTGCCAAAATTCTATGCTCGAGCCTATCACATTTTTCCACCCTTCTTGCAGAAATTGAAGCCTAATGCAACTTTTGCATGAGACTACAACCAGCTAAAAGAAATTAGAACGAGACGATTTATAAAATCTCGACGTTATCTTCACTCTGAGAACATATCTCTACATGAAAAAGGTTGGGGTAAAAGTCATAAAAAATTAAGAAAAAATCTCAACAGTCAAAACTATCCAACTCTCTTGGAAAATTTCACCCATTTGAGATTCTATCTTGCGTATATTGGTCAAATATACACACGAGACAACATGAAAAAACAGGAGTAGAGGAAAACTCTCGAGTAAATCTTTTTTCTCAATTTGATCGGAATATTTCTCGACATCGATGTAATGATATCGTTGGAGTTTTAACGACAAAGCTGAAACTTTAATTGTTGGCGAAATTCCAACTCCGTCGTTATTTCCCTTCATCGTTTTTCTTTGGCGAATTTCCTTAAAACAAGGAAATACTGATTAGCTCATCTGCGATCTGATAATACAGACTTTGAAACTGAGAGGAGTACAAAGCATGAACCTGCTGGTGAAAAAATTAGCCTGATATGTAGATTTATTGGTTTCAGGGGCAATATGAACATTGAATTTTTTACAAGTACCTTCTTAAAAGTAAAGATTTTTTATATTCACCTACGCGTTTTTCGTTTGATTTGGAATTTCTTTCTTAAATGGTTAATTAACCTGATTCGAACAGACGAACAGCTACTTAGCTAGAGGCGTTTGTATTTTTCGTCGGAAGAAATAAATTAAAGAAATACAAAAGAGAATACATTGGCGTAAAATATCATCAATTTCCTTCAATTGTTTCAAATCGTATTTCAGCTCGATTCGAATTACAAATTGATAAAATAAGGTATTCGGTAAAGACCGTAACATAAAATAAAGGATATTACAACACTTTTAAGATGTAAAAAAAATTACGTTTAATACTTTTTCTGTTATAGAAAATATATCGATTTTTCATCGAGTAAATGGAGGTATTCGAGGTACTTTATCATTAAATTTGTCCCTCCGTTTGTTTAGATACTTTTTCCTAGAAAAATAAAAAAGTAAGCGTTAAAAACAGCAACTCAGGGCTGACCAACTTTTTAGGTGAATTTACCATATACATATTTAATTTACCCAAAGGACGATTTCTTTGAGCCACCGTGTACTTTAGAATTTAATTTAAACGCGTCAACTTCTATTTATCGATAATTCGTAACATTTCGTGGGTAAAGTCATGAATTTGTTGCCTTATCTACTGCGACATTGTCAATTAAACGAAACGTATCCCGAGCATCCAGCAAACTGAGGAAATGTGCCTATGGCAAATCATATTAGATTGTCCCCTAGTGACGAGACGGTTATATTACCCCAGATACACGTATCTTTTTCGTTTTTCCTTATAACCACTGCGGAATTTTTAAAAATAAGGGTTGTACCGGTTTTTCGAATCTGAGTGCACTTGCTCGTTACAAAATTACATCATTTTTTTTCTTAGAACGAGTTTCTCTGGAATCGTAGGAATAATTTATAGATTATTCAGTTTTCATGTTGACACTTGTAAAAAATTTGGAAAATTGCAAATTAAAGAAAAACGATTTGTAAAAAATGCCTTAAGTGCGTTTTTCTCGTATGTGTTACATTTTATGTTAATAACCTTCGGATGATAATTTGTGAGGAATTTAATGAGGATATTCTTAGTTTTTATTAATTTTTTCGTAAATCTCTATTTCGAGATACAGACAAAAAGTTGAAAAATCGAACGCATTTGCCAATTATCGAACAAATATAGGAGATTTTTCAATGTTTTGTCTGTAACTCGAGATGTAGTAGATTTATGAAAAAATTAATTATTACTAAAAATATGGGAAATTTAATAAGAAAGATTTTTAGTTATTATAAATTTTTTCGTAAACCCACTTTTCTCCACGGGGAGGGTGTATAACTCTTCTATGCAGACCCTCCAACCATTGTATTTAATTTTAATACCCTCTTAGAATTCGATTTCATTCAAGCGACGAACGTGTACTGCTTCGTGTGCGATTTTCTCGAACACCCTGTGTTTCCTGATATTTTAATACCGCTCTCGATACTTGTGCGGGATAAGCAGTAATAAATAGGTTTTAACGAGGCCGCAACGCGTCAATAATTACCATAAAATTAGCCAATCAATTTACCCATAATGAACGAAACTCGTGAAAAAAAAAATCGTTAATAAAAATAACATCGGCTTCCAAATTAATCCGAGAACGTATTAAAATCTACTTTCCGGTTAAAATTTTCACTTCGAAAAATTCTAAGGGTAGTTTTTACCTAGTGAAAAACACCAGGGCGAAGTTTATTTCGTTTTGTTAATTGAAAATATAGGGAGGAGTAGTTTTTACGATAGTTACGCTTCATATACTCGTACTTCAACTTGGATGCGGAGATGCGGATTGAAATAAAAGTGTAATTTAGTAAAATCAGATATGGAGATACGAATGTGTAAAGTTTATTTCGTGAATTGAAAAATATATGTGAAATTAGTGTTAGCTTGAAGCTCGTTGCTATTGAAAATATTGATGTTCACGATACGAGTTTTTGTTTCGCGAAAGAGTTACTCTGTCGTGATTATTAATTCATTCTTCGGTAGAATACACAAGCGTTAATCTAACGCTTTAAGGTGATTTAAAATCGTTTCAACATTGTCGAAATATACGTCTTGTTATAGAATTTAATTTGAAAAGAAAAAAAAACTTGAAAGCGTACGCCTTTTGATATCATAAATATCGAACGTGAGAAAAAAAAGAGAAAATTTCAGAAAAGATGTAATTGAATTTTTTTTCACGTTGCGAAAAAAATACTCACCTCGTTATATTCGCGAAAAGATTAATTAATTTTGTACGCTTTTTCACGAATTTTTTTTTTTATTACTTGATATGAAGCCAGCGAAGGTAATTCGTGTTTCATACCGTTTGCTCGGTCTTTTGTAAAATTATACAAATTGCGGTACGACGACGTCGCTGGAATGGTTTAGGTGAGATCATGAAAAATGCTACGGGTAATTTGTAATCTAGCTTGATGCCATGATAAATTAACGAAGTGTTGGAAAAAAATTCGTCTTGCGCATATGTAGATGCCGGTGGCCATTTAATGTCGTATTGCTTCGTTATTGCCTTTGTATTATTTT
>QBDW01005191.1:0-68743 GCA_003261595.1 Maconellicoccus hirsutus | reverse complement strand
TACGTACCACAAAAAGCCATCCAATCTGGAATTCCTACAAGACGAGCAATCGCTCACTCAACAAAGAATCCCCCATCGAAACGGATACCTGGATTTAGTGCACGTCTTTCACTCCATCTTCATCGACTAACCTGATCATCTATTCAATTCGGACATTACAAGAGTAGTCATTATACCAAATTCATGGTTCTCGCATGGTAACTACCAGAAAGCTGCACGGATATATCCGCATAACGGATACGCCCAATTTATCCGTATGATATCCGTACCGTCTAAGCGACGGATAATTTTTTATCCGGATACGGATACAGATATATCCGTCATATCGCCGACTTGTAACCAAGATTTTATTTTTTTAGGCAGGCCAGGGCCGGTTTTAGGATTGTTCGTTGCGGGGGGGGGTTTAGGTTCCATAAATTATGAGTAATTTTTTTTTTTTTAAAGAAGAGATAACTAAAAGTGATGTTGTGTTTTAAAATAGGTAAAAATTGGGAGTGGAGCTTGACCTCCTGGGGGGGGGGGGGGGTTAACAACCAAAACCCCCCCTTAAAACCAGCCCTGAAGAGTTGATCAGCAAACAGCACATTTCTTTTAAATCTCTGAGCGTTATTTTCGCCGATGCGATGGAACGAATTAAAAAAAAAGAAAAAATATCAAATACCTAATTACTGAAGTTTCAATACTTGCGAAATTTCAGAAGATCCTCAATACTTGAAAAATTGAGATAAATATCGTGAAACACCTCAAACACAGTGCAACTTTCGAAATTCTTCACCATCATGCTCCTTCCTCAATAATTGCACATTGGATTACAAATACGATGAGGATAAATCTCTGATTTCACGAATCCTGCGCACCTCGATGAATTATACATCATTTAATGGAAATTACTCGAGACACCTGAGTCACTCTCAATCTAATTCGCAGAGTTTCTCTGGTTAGCACCACATGTCAAATTAAACGATCAGATTACTCGTCGGAAGAAAGCGATAGTTCAAAGAATAAAGCAGCAGATACAGGACACCGCTACTTAAGGACAATGGACACGGGAACGCAACTACGTAGAAGCACATTAGCATCGAACGTTCAATAACAAAATTTCGCTAAGGCGCCATTTTTATACAGAATATTTACACAATACGCGAGTATAGATGAGAGAGGAGAAAATTGGCTAGAAAAATAATATGAAAAACACGACGTTCAATATGGTCTCCACACAGCTGCATTATCATTGGTCACTCTTTGGGATACGACGGCGTTCGAACATCTTTGCTCGGTATCATCTAACATCTGCCTGCTAGAATTCGATCCGCTATGGTAAAGTTGCGAATAAAATAACGAAGCTGGTAACATCGGATAATGAGAATTGTGGTAACTATTTCCAGTACTATGATGATGCATGTGATGATGATGAAACGAGCTCGAGCCGGCGCCCATGTGACCGTTATGGCTCGCGTATAAATCATCATTTCCAATGGGCGATTCGCCGTTCGACGAATCCGACAGCGATCTCGTGCCACCGCTTAGGCACTCCGATCCGGTATATTTGGGTATCAACGACGCATCGTTGATCATATTATGACCATTGTGCAAATTACTCGAGGTCATTAGCTGTTGTTCTAATTCTAAGCCGGTAGACGCGGCGGAGGTGTCTGGTAAAGCGACTGTAAATGAAAACGGGTTAACCGTACGGTCAACGGAAGAAAAAGCCAAAGCGAAGATAATTACCGGTTGCGCTGAACACGGCGTCTTGATTATTTTGGTGTCCGTTCGCGTCCGTAACCGTTCCAAAGCTTGACGTTATGCTAGAGCTATTAAAACCGGAAGTAGGAACAGCTGCTGAGCATCCACTTAAAGATCCCGGCCACGAGGAGTAGCCACTACTCGTGCCGTACCCCCAATGATGACTGTTGTTGAAACCGAATTGGCTCATATCTGTAAATCATCAATTTGTCATTTTTAAACATCCATTAAGCGCGTGGTCTCCCATATCGACGAGTTAAAGACCAGGGTACGCGTAACCTACGTGTCTGCGAGGTACACAGCGCACACACACGCCAACATACATGCATAAAAATAACACCGAGCTCGCCTGGAGCCATTTTCGTTTGACAGTTTAACCTACGACGAGCTTCATCGAGACGACGACACGAGCCTTCGACATTTCAGAGACGTGTTTTACATCGAGTTTCCGCCTTTTTTTTTAAATGTTATACGTGTCGTAGTAGTCGATAACACGTTTTAACATTACTCGTGAATAATTACTTTTTTGTGTTATCTTCGAGGAGTCCAAATAGTCGGCGAGTTCGCGGAATCCTACTTTTGCCGTGTATGAGAAAATGTTGCAAAATGTAAATCAGTTATTCGAAATCTAAAGCCGGCTATACACTATTCGTGTTTCGCGTTTCGTCATATTCGCGAGTCATTTCGCGAAAAATAAGACGAATCGCGAATCAAATCGTTATACACTTTTCGCAATATCGCTAGTTTCATACGTAAAAACGCAAAGAAATGAACAAAATAAACAAATTACGCAGAAAAGATGACGATAAGTGTATATCACGAAAAAATTCTTTGACGTTTCGTCAAAATACCGACCGGCTGGCGAAAACAACGAAACACGAAATGAAACGCGAAACGAAAAATAAATGACGAAATACGAAATGAAATGTCGTCTATACACTATTCGTTTTTCGCGTTTTCGCGATTTCGTTTCGCGTTTCGTCAGTTTTCACGAATAGTGTATAGCCGGCTTAATGTTTCCTCACTCACACGACCACTAGTGTGGCCAGAATTCTAAGGAGAAGATGGAAACGAAGAACGAAGAAAGAAGTCGAGGCTTTTGTTGATCTCTTTTTGTTTACATGTAGATTTCATACACCCACGAAGTTTGATTTAAATTCAACGAAAAACTCTCAATTTCACTTTTAAGGCGCTTTTTGATTTCATTTGGAACTTTTGTACGAAATCGCGTAACAAAAATCAACGAAATGCGCACTCGTCATTGCGCATGTCTTCACTTACGAGTAGATTCAGGATTTCTGGCTAAACGCATTCTTATGAGATGACGTGACATGACATGCGATCATGTCATATCGGCATGTAGTGATGATATGTCATGGTAGCATGTCGTGATGACATGTCATATTGGCATGTAGTGATGATATGTCATGATCATGTCATGGTCGCACGTAGTTATGATATGTCATGACCATGTCATGATTGCATTTCGTGATGACATGTCATAATGGCATGTTGTAATGATATGTAAAGGTCATGTCATGATCGCACGTTATTGTCATGGAGTGCTGGTTACATGCAGGGTTGTTTTGTAGTAGAATGTAAAACGTAGAATATTATGTAGAATATGTAAAGTAGAATATGTAGAACATGTAAACTTGGGTAAAAAAAATACCAAAATACTGCAAATATCATCTAAATTTCTATAGATTTGTTTCAAATTTTAAAATTTAACGATAAAATTTTTAATGAATTTTTTAAAACTTTCAGAAAAAAGTACCTAAATATATCGAATTCTGTGTTTTTATCTAAAAAGCAAATTTCTATACTACAAATTTTCAAATTGATAGTTGCATTGAATAAATTTTATAAAACATTCGGATAAAAGTTTTTATTATACAGTAAGATTATGATTGAAGCAGTTCAATCCTACTTTTACACCGCAAAAAACCATTTTCTTATCATTAGCGAATCAGAATGGCTTTTCAAATTATTTTACATTTTACATATTCTACACAAAAAAATGTAGAATATAATATTCTACATATAAAATGACAACCCTGGTGACATGTCATGATCATGTCGTAATAACATGTCAAATCAACACGTTGTGATGAAATATCAAGGTCATGTCATGATCGCGCGTTATTGTCGTGGAGTGCTGGTGACATGTCATGATCATGCCAGGGTGAGACGTTATGATAACAGGTCATGGTTACTCATCATGATAACATGTCATGGCGCTATCATGGTGATGAGTGATAAGATATGATGACAAGTCAGAATTGTCAGAAATATTGGACGACACTTCCATTGAGGGGTCTTCCAGAGGGTTTTAACTCTTTTTTCTCAAAACACCTTACTCATTCTTCAAGACATGAGAAAATATTCAACAAAATGAACAAGATTTCTCGAAGAAAATAATTTTTCAAATTTAAAATTAATCTGATCATCGCCTTAATTTGTGTAAATACGAAGATTTCATTTTATCAATTGAAATAACGAATCAATTTTCTCATCAGCAGCGTTTCAATTACTTTCAATTCAAAATTTATAAACTTTCCCTTCTGCTTCTTCACTCAAACGATTACATGGGTACAGACGTATAGAGATACAGGTACTACCCACTCGAGCCTAACGGCGATCCAAAATCTTCACCTCGCATCGAGTTTGAATTTATTTACAAGAATAACCATCTATACATAATACTCATACATAGGTAAATAGGCAACGCATAGAAACGAAGATTACTCGACTTTTAATTAATTCCTTAAACGAGAGCCTATTTCTTGATTGCTCTTAGACACGAAATTGAATTTCAACTAAACGAACAGATGCATATTACAAATTAATAATTTACTACGTGAGAGACTTGAAAAAAGGATTCTAAAAGTCTACCAGCAAAAGCTCGTTTCACAACATTACACGCTCGCCTATTAATACACTTAAAGGTTACAGCTTTTCATAATTTCGAAATCCATTCAACCGAGTATGAAAACGAGTTTCAAAATGCCACTTATAAATAATTTAGCGTAAATACACAAAAATACATAAGGCAAGGAAAAAAAACCGAACTACCCTTGTTACATCTGTTCCCAAGAATACCTCTATCAGACCATTGTCTAGTAAGCTTCCTACAAACCGATTGGGTCAGGAAATACGCCATAAACTTCTTCGTGGGGGACCAGATCTTCGCCATCGAAACAACGGACACGTGCTGAATACATTTATTTTTCCAAATATTTCACTCCCATACTCCCCACATTCACTCTACCGATCGAGGCCGAAATACATTCCCTTCAGGAATTAGAAACACGCTTAATACCGGCTCGAAAACAAATTACATTCATCGTACACACATACCCATTTCTCATCAGCTGATTTATTATGTAAAATTTCTAACCTATTAGCGAATATTGAATTTACGTGACATCTGAAGAATGATCGTGCTTCCGAAAAAGGGGATGCGATGATTAATGTAACGTATCGAGTAAAAAGTTCTTACTTTGGCAATTCGACATCGCTGGCATACGGAAAGCCAAAGGATCGGTGGCTCTTTGCAACGAATCCAAAGGGTTGCCGAAATGACCAGTGAGAAAGGGCCGTTGACCAAATGCAAACGCGTGAAATTGTTGTTGTTGCCCTGAAAAAAAAACAATTGTACGTAAACCACGAAAGTAATCCTTGAAATATAAACCTATACGATAAAAAAGTATATAAAATTCCCTCGTTGTATAAATTGACAAAATCACCGGAAATTTCTCTTTTTCAATTTAACTTTATTGTGATTTTTCCGCTCGCTTGATGAAAAGTTTCCATCTTTTGGCGAACCATATTTTCCTCCTCATTGGTTTTAAATTTAACCAACCATTTTTTAAAAGCATTTTCCAACGGAGATGGATCAATTTTCCAAAGATTACAGATTCGATTAGAATTTTTTTTCAAGCAGCACGTTAATTCAAAAAAACCTATTTTTTAAATTATTTTCTTTTCTTTGAATAATTGATTCATATTATAAATAAATATAGAAATTTTATTTTAATAATAATTATAATAATTTAAAAAAAAATAATTCAATTTTCATATTTTTTATTGTATATTAATCTTTATTTTTAATATTTTTAATTAATTATAAGAATTATTTTTTCCAATTCTATTATTATTATAAAATTCAATTTAAAAAAATTATTTCTATTTTAATTAATTTATTTTAAAATATTTTTTTTCCTTTAATACAAAGATGTCATTTTTACTCTTTTCAGTTAAAATAGGTTTGATTATGAGTAGTGTTATTTAATATAGAGATAATTGGCGATTTGTGGTGGTTTATTATTACAAAACTACCCATTCTGACATAGGATTTTCAAAATGAAACCGTATTGAAACCTGAGAATTCAAAGGGTGCTAAGTACCAAAAATCACTTTTCGAGATATTCAAGTTAAAAGTTTTGTGAAATGAATAAGTCAGCAGAAAAATTAAAACTAAGAAAAATCATGCCCAGTGGGAAGGTTAGATGCCTTTACACCCTTTTTGCATCAAAATCAACATTTTTTTCAAATTTTTTCAAATTATTTGTATTATCATGTTTAGGTAAAAATTGCAAAAAAAGTAATTCAAACATTAGATACTAATTTTTTTATTACTGTTTAATTCAAAAAAGATTAAATTCGCAATTCGAGTACAAAATAATGATTTATAAATAATTTTTATCAAAATATGACATCAAAATTGCATCATATTTACATCCTAACGAATAGAAATTTGTTGTCTGAAGATTCTTTAGAACAAATTTTCAAAAATATTAAAGATAGGTATCGAGCAAATAAGTAGGTTCATGACCTGCTGGCGAGGAACAAGTATATCAAGGTGATAATAACTAATTTTCGACCAAGGTGGCCCTAGTATTCTTTTAACTCTCAGGTTTCATATATTTACTGACTGACAAAAACTATTTGGCCATCTGACGAACTACAAAAACTAGAGAGCTAAAATTTGATACGTAGAATGACATGGATAACACAATACCAGGAAAAATCTGAAAACCTGTAAAAGTGAACCAGAAAAGCTCCCACAGCGTTGCATAGCCGAGGCAACATGGCTTCTGGGAATAGCGGGTTCTCTTCGTACAAATTTACACCCAGGCTATTGAGAAGTTTTCTAACGGTATTTATAGGTTTCGACGTCTATCCGTGGCATTCTTGGCAGGGGCTGTAGCCCTAATTTCATCGTAGTAGTTATCGGTTAACATCGTGACGTCACTAATCGACGGTGGAACTATTTAACAACCGCGTAGTAATTTTCACCTATCAGATGATAGCCATCGATGACCTCTTTAGGTAGCCCTTCCAAATAGTTAATCTTTTCTTCATTAGTATATGACCTCTGCGCCATATTGATCTTAAATATCTGCCAGAACCTTCTCCACTCCCATAAACCTCCATCAAAGGTGGGAATTTCTAGTGCCTTTAACCCTTCGGAGTCACAGTGAAATTCACTAATTTTGAACTTTCAGCGTTTGTCGTGTCAAATATAGTTATGATAGGTAGCTCAACACAGGGGCGCTTCAAACATTCAACCTTTCAAAAAATTTCCGATTTATGAAAAAAAAATTAAAATAAAAAAATTTTTATATGACCGAATAAAGTGGTGGACCCTTCGGGGGGGGGGTGACCAAAAATGTGTTATACACAATTTGCCTATTTCAATAACTAAAAGGGCTAGGCATGTTTGAATTTGGAAAAAATAAATAAAAATACATAGGTTTGATTACAATATTTTAAACTGCCCCTTACAACCAAAGGTATGCAATATGTTGATTGAACGTTATTTTCACTTGAAATAGAAGCCTGTATAATTACAAGCAAAATAATTGCAGCCAGAGGTTGTAACAACTGTTTTTTTTTTCAATAAAATGAGATATTAGTGAATATCACTAAGTAAGACTCCCACGTACAAATACATGTGTGACTTACAAGACACAGGAGATCCATGGGGCCAGGGGGGTTGACTTGGAATGTACACTTGTTCACGATACAGCGTTATGTTCATTGGCAATTACAGGGATTTGAGATGCCTCACATGTCATCTTCTGAGAGTTGAATTCATTGTTGAGTTTAGGCCAGAAATACATAATCTCATGAGTAGAGCGTGGATTTTTATGCACGAAAAAGCTCGAAATATGCACATAAAGTATGCATTTAAAAAACCTGAAATATGTCATTTTATGCTCGTTTAACCCGAAATATGCTAAAAATGCAAAATCAAAATGGTTGTCGTTGGAGAGCATTTTTCAAGTAGAATACCATATTATGCGTATTTTTCAGCTATTTTCGAACTGAATTCTATAAAATACAAAAAAAGAGAAAAAAATTACAACAAAATTATCGAAATTTGACCGTTTTATCAAGCAGTTTTGTTGTAACACGCTATTATTAAGTGCATAATTAAAGAATCGACATTAAAATTCCTTTATCTGTCAGTCAACACGTTCTTATACAGACTAAAAGACCTTTCCATTTCGCAGGACACAATGGGAGCATATTTAAATTTCGACAGATCAGATGAAGTCATACTATCAAAATTTTTTTCATTTTTTTTTTTTTTTAGTCGTCATTTTGTCGAAAAACCCTTGAAAAATTGAAATTTTGGTCAAATTTTTCGAAATACTTATGTCAGTTTATGCACGTAAAAAGCCCGAATTAGGTCGTTTTATGCATTTATAGCCAAAATATGCAAAATATGCACAATCAAATTGGGCTCATTTTACTCGGAATGTTCTGAATCGCAAAAATCTACTCGATATGCGCAATCATCTCTTAAGACTAAAAATATGCAAATAATAAAAATCCGCGCCATACTCATGAGCCATTTTACTTTACAGTGCTCCTTCAAAATTTCGAGTTCTACTTTGCCAAGCTCATTTCAACTGCTTTTTCTCGTGTTATACAAACATTCGTATGATAAAAATTTTGCAACGTTTGCGAGTTCAGTGTCCAAGTTAGAAACTAAGAGAGCGATAGATACTCTCAATTCATTCAGCAAGTAGAATCAAACATCGCACTAATTACCGAGCAGTTCTTTGTCAGCGAACCGAACAGATCAATTTGGTATTTTGAATACCTACGACACGTGTTCGGCGACATATCCTCGTTGAAATTCGTTGCACTCGCAAGAGACGCCAACCAAATATAAAAAAATCCTCTCGTATCACTTTATTACCAAATAATACATAGGATTACAATACGTCTAAAGTACCAAACTTGGTTCGAACATGCGATGGTCGTTATTAATTAAACAAGGGAAGATTTCTCATTAGAAATTCACCCTTGTAGCGATTCGAATCGCGAATAACGGCCTCAGACCCTATAACAAAGACTCCGAGCCTCCATTATTTTGACACCGTGTATAGAAAATGGGTACACGGTAGTGTAATTTTCAACGTATCATATACACGTGTATCTTTTACGCGTATATAGCCCAATACACACGTAAATATAAATACCATTAGGTATATTTTAATATTACAATAACTATAAACTCGCTAACGTACTTGACGTCGAAAATTGGGGAGATGCGTAAAAAATTCAGCCTTTAATTCTACACCCTTGGTAATTTGTTGCATTTGTTTTTGATAAGTGCCTCGATAAGAACGCGTGGCCATTGTAACATATGGTCTTCGAAATAGCATCGTCGTGTGTGTCTTAAAGAGGAAAAAACTTTAATGGACGAATGTCCAAGTTTTTAACACAACTTTCAACTCCAAAAAGCGAAATCATTTCGTTGTTTTTTCCCTTCTCATACGTCGCCTCATCTAGTTCTAATTTTTTCCCGAGCTCGTCTGTTCTCGACAAAACCCTCAACGTGGTTTGCTTCTTATAAACCAATTAATTCCAACAGTAATTTCATTCCGGTTTCATCGCATCAAATTTTCTTCGCGAAAATGTTAAAAATGCCGCAAAATAAAACCGCACCTGAGTAAATTCTTCGTACGTCTTATTTAACACGACAACCTATCGAAGTGAATTATATCACCGAAAAAGAACCTCATTAAATAACATTTCGTTAATTCTCCGCTACACATCAAACAGCTTCCTTGACTTTCACAGTCGAAAATCGTTTAACATGTTAATCGTATTTAAACCGATACAAACATAAAATAACATCAAAGTCGACAAATCTACGTTGCAATCGAAGTAAAAAAATCCAATAATGTAAACAACCCAATCGAACATTCGGGTTAATAATAGTAAAAAAAAGAGGAAAAAATACTCAAAATCCCGACAATCTACATAATTGGTTGCGACAAACAATATCGACAAAACTTTTATGTGTTTACAAAAACCAGATCCTGTTTACTTTTGGTCGTTTGTCGGTATTATACGCGGCATTTAATCGTGTACTGGGGCGAGTTTTTATTTTATTTGCGGAGTGTTTTTTTTTTCCATGGACGAGGAGAAAGAAGGGATTACCGAGTAGAGTTTAATGCGTGAATACCTCTGGGAAACTAATGCGTTGAAAATCATGTTCCGAATGGAGATGGAAAACAAGTTGTACAGTATGTTCGTGGAATGGGCCTTTTAATAATTTTTGCATGATACGGAAAAAAGGAAACGCAGCGGAGGTTTTCAACACCTTTGAATACCGTGTAAAAATTAGACGTGTTGTTCACCTCCTGTCCTTCATCGGATCACCCACAAACCTAACAATGCGATTTCAACGGAAACATTCGCCAAGAACAGAGCGACTCTAATTTCATACATTGTATTATGGTCGCAGCGTTTTCAACCTAACTGTAAAAAACTATCCCAAAAAATTCTCGTACGTAAAAAAGAACACCTAACATCTTATACCAGTAAGAACAAGGTAACAAGATTTACTCAAAACTTCATTAGTTCAATGTCCACCGATCATAGTGGCTGCTCCGTGGTATATCTCTGAACTACGTAAACAACAAAAGACGGATTATTTTGAAAAAACACAAAGCACCGATTACGCACGCTCCCATGACCTTTGCAACAAAGTGCAAAAGACAAAACATCAAACCATTGGACATCACCTTAAGACTAAAAAATAAGTCGTATAAAAGCTTGTTTTTTTTACTACGATAGAATTTCGCAGATCCGATGTGTAAAAAAGTAAAACCACCTCAGAAATACGCTTGACGCTGCGCATTGGGTCATTCAGAACAGAAATTAGTCACGGATTTCATTAACAATGAAGAATAAATTGTAATGATAATGGAAACGGTAAAAGTTTACTAAGATATTCTCTATCGACTCTACACCGATTTTTTCACCGCCTTAACGGTTCTTTTGAATCATGAAGTATCACCAAACATTCGACCACCAATCGAGAGAATGAAAAGGAAAATTTATGCCATCGTAACGAACACGATTCATGACCATTTACCCGAATACACAGAATTCCGAATTTTTTCCACCCCGGATTCATTTTCCTGAAAACCAAAGTTTCGAAATAAACTCACAAATGGCGTTTTCTTGAATACAAAAACCTTCAATACGAAACCTTGAATGTTTTTTCTATGAAATATTACACGTAAACTTACTTTCTAATACGTTAAAATAAAAGCAACAAGAATAGAGAAAACGAACTCATCACACACACATAATTCGTCACGATGCACGATGAACTTGAGGAATGTTTTTGGGCCAAAGGTGATAAAATCATTAAAAATCGATCAACGACTACTTACTCGTTTTGGATCTTGGTTCTCGAGGTCCATCAACCGTCACTTTAATCGCTTTATTGTAAGTGGCAACTTGAGGCGGATTCGAATTTATAGTAATCGTCAGAGTGAAGCTTTTACCTGCAAGAAAAAACCTGCACATTAATCAATTTTGAAAAAAACACAAGTCTTAGGTCTTTAAATTAAGAGAGTAAATTTAAGTCGTATTTGAAAAAATTCAAAATGCGAATAAAATCAAGAGAGCAACATCATAAAAATGTTGTTAATCAAAATTCTCATCAATAATTTTAATTCGTTTGTAATCAAATTTTAAAATATTTTCTAGTCACGTTTTTTACCTCACTTTCAAAATTTCATCTGACTCACAAGGGACCTACTTGAGGTGTCTGGTTCGGATTTGAACGAGAGTTGGATTTTTGAAAAGAGCATGTCAAAAAATCCCCAAAACCAAAATTTCTGCTGCCCAAGTTAACTTTTCGATTTTTGGCGAATTTTTGAAATTTGAAAATTACGAAATCTTATGTATTAAAAGAATTCGGTATCGTAAAAATCAACAGAAAATTGTCGAAAAATCGGCAAAAAGTCCAAAGCATGATCTATGCAGCTCGAGAGCTGATTTTTTTTTAATCAACACCTTTATGCTGCTAAAATATGGGAAAAATATTAAATCTAAGAAATTTTGAAATTTAGGGGGTCAAATTTCGAGGTAAATTTCGATCAAAAATAAAGAATAAATAAAAAAAAACTCAAAAAATAATTTTAAATCACGAAAGAAATGTTTTCCTCCTTAATTCAAACCCACTGAATCCGAAAATCGCATTGGCGAGCCGTTCTGGAGCCTCCAGCGCGGTTTTCATTTTTCTCCAGGAATTTAAAATGCTCCAGAAGGGGTCCATTTGAGATTGGGCAGCCAAAAACTTGGTTCTCACTTATTCCCAACCTACCAAACTGACTTGATTACATTTCCAGAAAATTCCAGCCATACAGCTCGAGTAGGTTTTCCTGGACAGGTCTCTTCATAGCAAAGCATTACAAATTGAAAAAAATTCGTTTTTCGTCCACACACATCAGAATCGACTGAAAAATAGTTTTTCCCCTAATTCGAACCCGCTAAATCAGAAAATCCCATCGGCGAGCCGTTCTGGAGCCTCCAGCACGGTTTCCATTTTTTTCCAGGAATTTTGAAATGCTCCAGAAGGCGTGCATTTGAGATTGGGCAGCTAAAAACTTGGTTTTCTCTTATTCCCAACCTATCAAAGTGACTTGACTACATTTCCAGAAAATTCCAGCCGGACACCTCGAGTAGGTTTTCCTGGACAGGTCTCTTCATAGCAAAGCATTACAAATTGAAAAAAATTCGTTTTTCGTCCACACACATCGGAATTGACTGAAAAATAGTATTTCTCCTAATTCGAACCCGCTGAATCAGAAAATCGCATCGGCGAGCCGTTCTGGAGCCTCCAGCGCGGTTTTCATTTTTCTCCAGGAATTTTGAAATGCTCTAGAAGGCGTGCATTTGAGATGGGGCAGCTAAAAACTTGGTTTTCTCTTATTCCCAACCTACCAAACTGACTTGACTACATTTCCATAAAATTCCAGCCAGACACCTCGAGTAGGTTTTCCTGGACAGGTCTCTTCATAGCAAAGCATTACAAATTGAAAAAAATTCGTTTTTCGTCCACACACATCGGAATCGACTGAAAAATAGTTTTTCCCCTAATTCGAACCCGCTAAATCAGAAAATCCCATCGGCGAGCCGTTCTGGAGCCTCCAGCACGGTTTTCATTTTTCTCCAGGAATTTTGAAATGCTCCAGAAGGCGTGCATTTGAGATTGGGCAGCTAAAAACTTGGTTCTCTCTTATTCCCAACCTATCAAAATGACTTCACTACATTTCCAGAAAATTCCAGCCAGACACCTCGAGTAGGTTTTCTTGGTCAGGTTTTTTCATAGCAAAGCATCACAAATTGAAAAAAAAAAACGTTTTTCGTCCCCGCAAATCGGAATCGACTGAAAAATAGTAATTCTTTTAATTCGAACCCGCTGAATCGAGCCGTTCTGGAGCCTACAGCAATGAAATTTTCGAGGCAGAATTCTTTCGTGAAAATTTCAATAAAAATATCGCAGCAGTTCCAAAATTAATTTCATTTAGATCGTCAGCCCTAATCTTTGTATAATTAACAATTACGAATAAGTCAAATTTACACGTGTCAATTTTTTAGATTTATAAAATGTGAAAAAATCATCATCTTGTGTCACTTTAAACGCGAGAGAAACTTGAACAAGAGAACAAGAAGCAATTCAACTTTACTTATTTGGTTTTCGTAGGTTAAACACACGAGTATTTCTTTAAACACGACAATTTCAATACTTCCAAGACCATCAAGAATTACTTGGTTGCGGAGAATTCAAACTAGAATAAACTTACCTCTACCACTTCTTCCAACAAATCTCAAATCGTTGAATTTAGCAACTTGATTTTTCATAACGGCCGTGCAATTTCGTAACTCAGCGCAGTAATTTTCATCGTTGCCAGCTCGAATGGTGACCAACGTTCCGTCCATAACTTCACCCAACGCGACCACTTTAAAAGCCACTGGTAAAGTTTTATTGGATCTCCAATGGGTCGGGAGTACAGTACAAACGAAATGAGGACTACCAGTACGGATCAGCTCGCCGGGATGTTCGGAGAGGAATTCGCCTAGTGTTCTTTCGGCCAATATATCCGAGGTCATTTTGGCATACGCTTCTTGTATTTGATTACCAGTTCCAGCGCTTTCCGATTGAGACGACGAATTCGCCGAGTTGCCAATTAAATGCATGGTTGATTTTTTTTTCTTGCTTGACACGGCAATACCGCTTGGGTAATTCATATAAGAAAATGGCGGTGTTCTTGATCTCGAGCGGACATTTTTTTTCGGTGATTATTTTCGGAAAATGAGGAGAAGCGGAGGATGAAAATACCACGAAATCACATTTTAATCGAGGAACGAGAAAAAATAATATTGGAAGAAATGGAAAAACCAAACGATGAAGAAAACGTCGTCGTAACGAACTTTTTCGGGCGAATATTTTGCAAAAATTACGCAATTTCTAGGATCACATCACGCGATTGCCGAACACGCGAAAACCGAAACGAAAGCACGATATAAAAACGCCGGAAAAACTACGCACGAAGGTACACGGGGTTGGTAAATATGAAAAATACGACACATGAACAGGTTATATCAAACGACGTCGAAAAAAAAAAGAATTTCCCGCCAAAACGATATTTTTCGCGGCACGTTTATCGTTGATTTATGGTTCGAACGTTCACAAATAACGGCAAGTCAACTGATAAGCATGCTCAGTGGAGATTTTTTCGCGAGGGGGCAGTTTTTTCCTGGTATTACCGCAATACACCGCATTTCAAGAGAGAGAAAAAATGCACCACATGTTGAATACTTTTACTCGGTTGTCCCTATCACTCACCGATGGCGGTTCACCACAGAGAACGCTTTCACACCGTAACGTGGGTAAATTTTAACTACCGTTAAATAATGGGGGCTACGCACGCGACGCCACCATTCCCAGCGACGCAAACTCTGAATACGAAAATCCGACAAAAGACAACGATTTTGCGAAAACCTCGAAAATCTTCTCGGGCTGTTTTCAAATAGCTGCGGACCAAAAACTGGTCGGGAATGTATTTAAAAGACAAAGGGCAGTCGTTAGTAAGCGGTAGTAATTCGTGGCGCTTAAAGAGCCACATATACGAAAGGGGGTAAAGAGAAGGAGACGATGTGGGGGCCAGGCGTCCAAACGACGCAAACTCCCTATCTGTGGACACATGTATGTTACATCCTATAAACGTTACACACCCATGCACCCCTAACCGAAATTTCTCCTTTCGCGGGACGCCGGCACGAGAAGGGTTAATTATACAGAAACGATATAGCGCCTTTTGTAAATGCGGTGCGAGGACGGTATCTTTCTCCCGCATTCAAATTCCCTTGGCCGAGCCGTTGCCGAATTCAGCCGAATCTCCTTATCTAGCAATCGCCACTGACCCTTCCGGTCCTTTCCCTGCGCGTTTTCTTTCCTCTACCGCGTAAAAAAGGAAAAGCGCCGTCCCTTTCGCAATCCGCTAAAAACAATGTTCAAATTTACCCTTCTTTTACATCTTCGTCGCTCGACCAACGTTCGCAAAAACCTTTCAAGCGGAAGCGTGTGCATTTGAATTTCCTGCATCGTCCTTTCGCTGCTATCCCTCTTTCCTTTTTTTTTTTTTACTCGCAAATGTCAATATATTACGTTATGTATGGTGTATCCTTTTCGGGTACGATTTTTTTCACTTCTTTCATAATAATAAACGCCAAAGAAAAATATTTTCATTATTAAAACGCGCTGATGTCTGTAGCAAGTGTAAATTATCACCTGAAATAATCCTAATGATTTTTTTTTAACGTTTGTCAAACAAAATTTTATTTTTGTTGGTTTTTGTTTTTTTTTTTTCTTTACAATTCATCGTCATCTTTGTAACGGTACGTGTTGATTTGCTTTTTAATTGTACTTTTTCATTTTTACTTCATTTTATTTATTTATTTTTTTCATAATAAAAGCCTATAATTGAAGTGTTTTTCATTTGCTTTGTTTATTACGAGTATTCTAAATTACACCAAAATTTGTACAGTTCTTCGGTGTATTTTATAAAATTGGTGATAAATTTCGTTTTCCGTTTCGTTACATATTTATTTGTAATTTGAGATTACGATGCTTTTCTTTCACCAAATTTCTTTACTTGACTTAATTCATTTTAAAATAAAGGCATTTTTTAATCAAACAAACTCAACACAGAAATTGAAAAACAGGACTTTGCAAAATTCCAAATATTTGTGTTGTTGTTTGCTTATTAAATATTCAAAAATTTTATACACGTATTTAAGAAAATCCGTAATAAAAAAAATTGTAAAAATAAAGTATCTATATGCAAAATTCCACAAAATTAGTAGAAAAATGTTGACAAAATGCAAAAAAGTGGTCAAGAATCTTGGTTTTGTTTCAAAAAATAAAAAAAAAATTGTAAAAATAAAGTATCTATATGCAAAATTCCACAAAATTAATAGAAAAATGTTGATAAAACGCAAAAAAGTGGTTAAGATTTCAGCTGGATTTCTAAAATTTTGGTTTTGTTTCAAAAAATAAAAAAAAATTGCAAAAATAAAGTGGTCTATATGCAAAATTCCACAAAATTAATAGAAAAATGTTGACAAAATGCAAAAAAGTGGTCAAGATTTCAGCTGGATTTCTAAAATTTTGGTTTTGTTTCAAAAAATAAAAAAAAAATTGTAAAAATAAAGTATCTATATGCAAAATTCCACAAAATTAATAGAAAAATGTTGACAAAACGCAAAAAAGTGGTTAAGATTTCAGATAGATTCTTGAAAATCTTGGTTTTGTTTCATAAAACAAAAAAAAAATTGCAAAAATAAAGTGTCTATATGCAAAATTCCACAAAATTAATAGAAAAATGTTGAAAAAACGCAAAAAAGTGGTTAAGATTTCAGATGGATTCTTGAAAATCTTGGTTTTGTTTCAAAAAACAAAAAAAAAATTGCAAAAATAAAGTGTCTATATGCAAAATTCCACAAAATTAATAGAAAAATGTTGATAAAACGCAAAAAAGTGGTTAAGATTTTAGCTGGATTCTTAGAATCTTGGTTTTGTTTCAAAAAATAAAAAAAAAATTGTAAAAATAAACTATGTATACACTAAATTTCACAAAATTAATAGAAAAATGTTGACAAAACGCAAAGAAGTGGTTAAGATTTCAGCTGGATTCCTATAATCTTGGTTTTGTTTCAAAAAATAAAAAAGAAATAGTAAAAATAAATTATGTATACGCTAAATTCCACAAAATTAATAGAAAAATGTTAACAAAACGAAACAAAGTGGTTTGGAAATACAAAAAGGTACCTAAACAAATAGTAATTCCAAAGCGTAGAATTGACCGTGACGAACTCGTTTAGTGATAACAATAAATTAAACTAAAATCGCCACCTGAATAAAATAAATTTTGTAGAAAAATGTCCCCATTTCTTTTAAATTTATTCGTGTTTTTCACTCAAAAATAAATAATCCTCGACGTAGAATTAATTGTGCAGTGTCTTTTGTACAAATAAACCTACATACGTGAGTTCCCCTTACTAAATCACCTCTTTTTTATTACCGTAAAATTAACCCAAAAAATCAAAAAATCGGAGTAAACGCAAATTACACGATTTATCACCTCGTTACACGTTTCCTGCGGCGGTTAAATTATATAAAAATGTTCAAAAATTACAAACCAAAGGTTAACTTTTTGTCAAACTCATTAAACACGGAGTTAATACACGACGAACATCTTTCTCGTTGACTCATTTGGAATGCTAAAGAAATGCAGCGTATTCTTAGGGAATGGGATAACGTATAAAGTTTTATATCTTCGTTGTTATATTTATACTACCGAAGGGTGAACGATGAAAAAGTAAGAGTAACTTAGACCTATTTCTTTTTACTTCCGCATCAGTTTATTTTGAATTTCCCCTTTTTATTGTTTAACGTTAAGGTAGGTAAGTACACGTAACAATTTGGAATTCGCGCAACAAAAGATTGAAAAGGCTTACGAGTTTTTCTTCTTTTTTGGCAAATTGATAAAAGCGGATAATCATAAAGAGACGAGGGAAAATAAAATTGGCTTTTCAATTTTTCATTTTCAGCTTTACGTAAACATCGAGACGTAGATAAAATCTAAATCATTTAAAAGGCTAAAGTAAGATTGGAAATTTTAGAGTCGCAAAAATATGCGCGATGTCGCATTAGTACATTATTTAAAAAGTCGACGCGAGTGTATGAAGTTGGGTGGGGGAGGGGGATGTGCAATTCTGGGAGAATATTTTTACATTTCGTCATAAAAATGTACAATTTTCACGAATCTTTTCGCTTTGCACAATTTACCGTAAAATTGTTAAAAACGTTGTAAAAAACTATTTTTGCGATAAGTTCATTGACCCCTTTTCCCCTTCTTAGCCTACGCTGTAAAAAAAAGATTTAATTCTATTTATCTAATTTTATTTGAAAAATTAATTTTCCCAGAAATCAATTCAATTACAACAAAATAAATAATTATTTGAAAAAAAATTATCGATATTTAGAATTATGGATTATTTTATTAAAAAAGAAATAGGTTCTCGATGGTAACACGTGTTAATGACGTAAACCAATTTTCACGAATGTTTTCTTTTTACACAATTTGCCATAAAATTGTTAAAAACGTTGTAGAAAACTATTTGCGGGCTGAGTTCATTGACCCCTCTTCCCCTTCCTAGCCTCCACCGTAAAAAAGTATTTAATTCTATTAATCTAATTTTATTTGAAAAATTAATTTTCCCAGAAATCAATTCAATTACAACAAAATAAATAATTATTTGAAAAAAAATTATCGATATTTAGAATTATGGATTATTTCATTAAAAAAAATAGGTTCTCGATGGTAACACGTGTTAATGACGTAAACCAACAACTAATATATATAATTCGTTATAATTTAAATTTTTTAAATTTATCGATAAAATACGAAAAATATAAAACGATTATTCGTTATTAATCATATGCTCAAACAATAAAAATATCAGCTGAAATTATTTCCTCAACTGTGGACCACGAAAATAGAAAAAATTACGCAATAAATTAAGACAACAGCACGTTTCATATAATCACCGCCATTTGTTTATGATCGCAAAAAACCCAATAAACTCCGTATCTATACGAACAGAAAAGACATTGCTTTCTGATACGTAAGTCGAGTAATTAAAAAATTCCATCATGTAGCGCCACCTATATCACAACTTGCAACGTATAAAAAACTTCCAGCACATGTTCGTCGATAAAGCGGACATCAGTGAAAAACTTCAATTAATCAGATTAATAAACAGCAACACGTTCTTTTCTTGTCTTGTTTTATGACAAGGGTCATACGCGACTGTAGGAAATCTCAACTTGAAAATGGAACAATGACCCTTTACTGAAGTATTCGCCGAGTATTTTAACAAGAGTTCGCAGCTGTCAAGTGACGTCATCAAAGTAACAATTTACCGCATGCTTGTTATTTACACGTAAAAAAATTTCCAGCCTAAAATTACATTTAGGTAATCGCATTTCACAAACCCCACGAGAGTACTATATCATATTCGCGGCCCCTTTTATATAAAAAAAAAAATAAAAAAACCACCTTAACTCGAAAAAGGGGTATAATCGATAAGACACAGACTTTGAAAAAATACACATCATTCCAGATGGTAAGTACTAAGTAGATAGAAAGAGAAAAAGTAAAAAAAACCGCCCAAAACCTAAATCCATCACATTACCAATAATACATCGAATAAATCTTTTAGTAAATTCCGATTTGCTTAAACGTTTCCGAAAAAAGGAGGAAAAAATAAAAATAAACGTTATACACGGTTGCGGCTTACTCGGAAACCGATTTGCGTGAAATAGCGAAACGCGTGAAAAAAGGGGTAAATTTCTCATTGATATGTGAATTGCATGGGACAGCTCAATTGCCCGTGATAAACTTTTCACTGATCGATTCCAAATAATAGCGAAAAAGTAATCGTTGCAAGGGTAAAATGAAATGAAAAAGTAACTTTGCGGGAGAGCGAATTGTTATTTTGAACGGGGAAAAAAAACGACGTCAACGGAAAAACCCTTCAAACCGATATCAAAAGTTTGACGTTTTTTTAACATTTGCTCGCTTTCGAGCTACAAAACGTAAAATCAAATTGAAAAATTCCTATTGTGGCGTGTTTATAAAAAGAGCAAATCTACCGCAAGTTTTATATACTTTTTCGAAGACCGATATAATTGAGCTTGGTAAATTGCATCGATTTCGTGGAAGTAAAAATACACCGATGTAATTTTCCTGAAAACTTGGTATTGTTATTTTTTCATTTTCAAGTTTCCTCGTTTCGGGATTCATTTTTTTTAGAATTATCGAAATGACGCTAATATAGTCGGTCGTAGTAGAACGATTAATTTCGGAAAATCGTTCGTAATATTTATCGAAATGATTTAATTTCTTCTGGTAGATTTAAAAATCAGACAATTATGTCGGATATTTTTTTCTTTTCAAACCACATTGACATTATTGAAATTTATGCGATACAAAATAATTAAATACTCGTATGCAATTACAAGACAATATGTATAAAAAATATATAATAATCATTAAATAAAGATTTTTTGTTGTTGTTGTTGTTGTTGAAATATAACAGATGTATCGAGATTGACGAATATTATACGAATAATCCGATGTGAAAATTCGGGAACGAGAAAATCACGTAAATTATAAAATTAATTTTACCCCCCTCCCCCCTCCCACCGCAGACAACAACAATTAAAGTTTTTTTTATGTTATCAATTTCTTTGTATTTTTTCAAATTTCGCCATGATTTTACTCCATTGTATACATCTTGAGCGAAATATCGTACTAGCTGTTTTTTTTTGACTTATGAGTTCACTTGAGAGAAAAATTCTGGGTACAAAAATTATTAAAAATTGAATAGTAATATTTTTCATTCCAAGAATTTTTTCATATTTTCTTAAATTTCACCAGCATTTTGTGTTCATGGGCAAAATTTCATAATTGAGCTTTTTTCTATGACTCTTCAGGCAACTTTCGAGAAACATTTTTGGTACAAAAGTTGGAAAAAATCAGATAAACATTTTTCATTCTTACAATGTTTTTGTATCTCCTCAAATTTTACCATAATTTTGTATTATTATTATTGCGTCCTCGAACCAAATTTCATGATTGGGGCTTTTTCTGTGGCTCTTGAAGCAACTTCAGAGAAATATTTTTGGCAAAATTTACTAGAAATTTGATAACAATTATTTAAATAAAAATATAGAAAGTTCGAACGTAATCGAGCTTACGTGACGAAAACGATTACGAAAAAAATAAACGTGAAGAGAAATATATGATTAATTTCCTAAGTTCATTGACCTCGATGACAAGAGAAAAATATAACAAATACGAGAATACTGAAAAAGACAACGATTATTAAATTAATTAAAACAATAAAATTTAGACCTAAATTTCGTGCATTATAATAGGATATTTTTCAGTTGAGCTTTTTTCTACTCTTCAGGCAACTTTAAAGAAACATTTTTGGTACAAAAGTTGGAAAAAATCAGATAAACATTTTTCATTCTTACAATGTTTTTGTATCTCCTCAAATTTTACCATAATTTAGTATTATTGCGTCCTCGAACAAAATTTCATGATTGGGGCTTTTGCTGTGGCTCTTGAAGCAACTTCAGAGAAATATTTTTGGCACAATTTATTGGAAATTTGATAACAATTATTTAGATAAAAATATAGAAAGTTCGAAAGTAATTGAGCTTACGCGACGAAAACGAATACGAAAAAATTAACGTGAAGAGAAATATATGATCAATTTCCTAAGTTCATTGACCTCGATGGTAAGAGAAAAATATAACAAATACAAAAATACTGAAAAAGACAACGACTATTAAATTAATTAAAACAATAAAATTTAGACCTAAATTTCGTGCATTATAATAGGATATTTTTAATTTTACATTAATTCCATCTTCAATATAATAAAAATTCCAAAATTCATGAATTTTAAAAACACGCCAATTTATTTTGATAAACTCGTAAGAAAAATCAAATTTTTAAATGCAAAAAAATATCCACAATATTTTTTGACTCGAGCAATTTAACCCATCAAAATCCAATTTTTCAACCTAAATTAATCGATCACAAAAAAAACCTAATTTTCTTATTACTTACACCTGTTTTGTTGAAACAAAAAAAGACAAACCAATCGACTAATATCGTCAGAAAAAACCAAGCTGGTCTTCATTAATTACCGGACAAAATAGCAACTATTTTATTACCTCATTTCCCTCTTCGGATTACCTGTGCTTACTTTCTTGAAGACATTTGGCTAAACTAATTTAGGAAATGTCTGTCAAAGCGAAACAATTTCCAAACGAACGTTAATATCTCTAAACGACTTGTAATTACGAGGCAATACCGTCGTATTCGTCTGTCAAATATAAACAATTGTAATCGTTTTCAAACGTTTTATAAAAGTTCATAGTTTTTAACCTTTCTACAACCCAATAATTACATCGACGCGGGTTGCAGGTTTACAAAACAAGTGTTAAACGAGTACCATATTGAATTACTGTGGAATTACTACGAAACATAAGGCGATGAGCACGTGCTTTATATTCGTGTGTATTTTTGAGTACCTATTTTTTAAAAGTAGGATATGAAGAAGGATTTCTGGGCGCAGTTTGAAGTTCTACGAGTATATGGGAACATTAAAATATAAATTGAAACGTCAAAGTATTTATGAGCCAAGATCACAAAACATTTTAATTCGCGATATAATCAGCAACTCGGTTCAACTTCTGTTTCGAAGCTTATCTCACATCTCACTCAACACGCACGACTTTACTGCATACGCAGCATCAATGTTATCTTCATTTTAAATTTACCTCGATTATAGGGTTCCCCTTTTGAAAATCTTTCTCGCCATATATATCGCCAATCAGAACGCCATCATTTTTGTCGAGATGCATAAAAAATACGCTCCGAGATGTTAATATCGGTGCAATCCTCTAGCGAAGATTGAATATTTTTATTCTTCAAGGGAAAAATAGTTCACGTTGACGTTCCCCTTTCGTACAAAAACGTTCGTTTTTTCTCAATGATATTTTATCTACTTTGATAAATAGTTCTAGATAAGATTCATCTAAGTGACGTTAAATTTCTTAATATCTCGGTGCATAGCTATATTAACTATTCGATGAGATTACACATTATGCAAGTGTGAACACCATACAAAACGTAATATGAGATTTAAAACAGATTGATATGTATTGTGTACTCTTTCGCGGAGTGTGCTAAAGAATAACAGTGATGCATGCCTAAACATTTGTATTAAAAGGTTAAGCCGAGGAAATAATGCTATTGACCGAAATTGGGTACATGGCATGAATAGGTTCTTGTTTTTTGAACTCGAATTATTTTTGGGTATTCTTCGCGGATGAAGATGTTTGTGAAATACATTTCTTCTGTGGATAAATTTCTATAGTTATTTTATTCGTCGAATTTTATTAGCAATGGTGTCAAGATTTTAAGAAAATATTCAGTATTTTGATACCTATCGTAGCCTATGCACCTTCGTTGATGCGATTCCAAGATGAAACGTGAGAATGGACTTGTTATTTTGATGTATAATTGACTCGTCATATTACAAAGAAATCAACTCTCTTTCAATCAAATATCAGCACAAGAAATGTTAAGGATAATCACTGAACACAAAGTTATCTTTCGGACTGTTCAGCATTTTGAAATTGGAGTAAGCACTATGCACATCTAAAAGGTACAAATCATCCCAAGGAATATCAAAGTACCACGAATTCTCAAAAAACCGAAAAAATTGTAAAATTTCTTTATAGAAAAAAATTTTGTATACATTTTTTGAGAATTCTTATTGAACATTCTCATTTTTATTCAATAATCTACTTGAAACGAAATAATCAAAATTGATATAACTGAAGAAGGAGGGAGGGGGAGGTACAAATTTAACTCTCGCCATTGTTGTTACGGAAGAGATGCTAACAAAACTAAAATTAATTTCAAACAGATCAAAATAATGTTTCAATTTGCCAGAGAACCTCTCGAAGTGACTAGCTCGGACTTTGATGGAAATTAGATTTTTGGAAAGAGCATGTCAAAAAACCCCAAAACCCAAAATGTTGGCTGCCCAAGTTGACTTTTTGATTTTTGGCGATTTTTTGAAAATTAAAAACTACAAAATTTCCATTAAAAATAGGAAATTAAAGATTTTAAATCGCGCCAAATATATTTTTACTCCAATTTCGGCCTACGGAATTCAAAAATCACATTGCCGAGCTATTCTGGAGCCTCCAGCGCGATTTTCGTTTTTCTCCAGAAATTTTGAAATGCTCCAGAAGGCGTCTATGTGAGATTGAGCAGCTAAAAATTTGGTTTCCTCTTATTATCGACCAACCCAATCGACTTGATCACATTTACAGAAAATTCCAGCCGGCCATCTCGAGTGGTTCTTCTGGGCCAACTCTTCTATGATGAACTAATTACTACGCATTTGAAAAAATTTTGTTTTTTCGTTAATTCAATTACACAAAATTCGTGCACTATCGACGTGTACTTGAATTGACTAAAAAACGAGATCGAACATGAATAAATTAAACCAAAATAAAAAACTAAATATTCTTCGATTTTGCAACAGGGGGGGGGCTGGAGAGGTATCAAACTCCCTCAATGTTTTCTTGTTCGAAAATTCTGGAGAATTTGGAAAAATTTCATTGATGATAAACTGCAATTAGGATATTTTTGACGAATAGATTTGAAAAATGCCTTTAAAAAATGGTATTTTTTGAAAAATCCCCGCATAAACTGATATTTACTTAATTTGGTTATTGTATTTCACTGCTTTGAATTCATTTTTTTTTTTTGTTTCAAAATTCGTCTAACATGCAATAATAATTTATAAAAACTACTCAAATTTGTATCTTACTTCAAATTCCTATTCGGCATTTAGCACATTTTCATTTTGCATTTCCATCTCACCCCCCTCTCCTCTTCCAATTCACTGGAAATGCCTCCGAATACAAGAAATTCGAATTATAACCGAATGGAAAATTCACCTAAAAAATACACCAGATAAATTACCCCAAATTAATAAATTAAAAATTTTCGATTAATTACTTACCCCAATGTCGACTCGCTTCAACGATCAGAACTCAAAAACGAAAAAATTAACGAACAAACACATTTTGTAATTTATGCTCAAAAAGTAATTTTTAGAAGTGCATATATTTCAATAAATATTAGAATAATACCGACACACGTATAAACTTCATAACGTGTTCATGCAAGTGTGAATTGCTTCACAAAAAAAGTTATTATCAAGGAGCTAAAAAAAAGGCGAAAAGTAACAATGTAGGAGTTGGAAAGGCAAACAAGCGCGTTGAGTGTGCTCACAATATTTTTCTGGAGTTGTATTTTTGAATAGAGACGTAACTGAAATAAGCATGTCCTGAGGTACTGTCTATTGTACATATGGAATAGTGCGAATACAATGAATACCTTTATTTCCGGCTGGGTAGGCCACAACAATCGCTATCTGCATTGTTCGTCCGCCAATACTACTCTTCGCCTTTAACGACGAATATGAGACAATTTTTTAAAATGAAAACACTAAAGGCATGCTTACGTATACAATTAAGGTAATAGCTAATTTTCATCGCACACATATGAGTAAATGTAGGCAAGCATGTTATTAAAAGAAATATCATCAATGGTACATATTCGAAGGATACATTAAAAGATATTTAATGGTTGAAAATCACATCCCAATTCCCACCATCCATCGCATATTTACAATTCCTCCGAGTAATATGAATTTTCATCAAAATTCCACTAGGTCATCAGCATTAATACGAACCACATACGTACGTCTGATACAAAACGAAACCAGGAATTTCTAACATTTTGTCGTAATAGATTTTAAACAGCTTCTGGGCGGTCTTCGTGCTCTTGACTAATATAAAGAAAAATTTCGCGCGAATAAACACGAATACCCGAACGTGGAGATGTTTGAAGGCAAATTCGGCACGGCACGGACACGGTGGTATACAAATTTCGACCGGAATCTTTGTACCGAGTTCCGCCATCAAATTGAACTCCTCAAACAAACCAAATTATGTACAGATTAGTGGTTTTTATGAATTCGATATAGACGACCCTCGAGAGCCACGTCAATCATCGATATATTTCGCCGACACCGAAAATACACACGTAAAAAAGCAAAGAAATGCTCTTTTCAAGTGTCACACGACAGTCCGCATGTCCTGGTCATCTATCATATTTCGTTTTCATCGGCTGTCACATTATGTAATTTCACGTGCACATTGTACGTGAACAGGAAGCTTGCCACTTAGTGCAGCTTGCATCCGAAAAAAATCTATCGTCAAATTATACAATTCGTCGGGTAATTTTCGAGTTGGTAGTTTTTGGTATTTATGCAAAAAGAACGATTGTAACCGATATCGGAACGTGGTTTCGCACCTCGTCCGCATCCAAATGTCCACCATTGTAATGAGAAATCCGAGGCATTCATCATTTCATTGTGAAGTTACAGTTCAACGTATGTTGACAGCTAGCTCGTGATATGTTTCGTAGACAGAATAAATCCGATAATTCCGATGTTTGGGTGTTTGACTTCTTCACGTGTTTATTCGTTTTATAAACAGTACGAAACACCTTTGCTTTGAATCCATCTGATGGCTTCGGTGACGGATTGAGTAAACAGCTCCAGCACGTCCTCCACAGAAGACCTATCGAGAGTGTGTTTGTCATTAGCAGTATCAGGTCAGAGTCAAGGATTTGTGGTTGAATCAGAGTCAAGGAAATCGTTTTCAGTTGATCTGGTGAACTAAGCGGAGACTTCAAGACTTTAAGAAAAAACTCCATAGATAAAACCAGAGAAGATAAAATCTTGGCAATATTTCAAAATCAAATTATTTCGTACATACTTACCCCGGAGCCGTAGGTCCTTTAGGGGCCCAAAAACCTTGAAATTTGAATAAAAATCAGCTTACGTATAAGTCAGCAACACAGCGTGACATCTTCATGTCACCACGCGACAATGATGTTCATCAGATGTAATTTGATGTTACATGTGACTCGCAACTATGCCATGTCACATGACATGTTACCATGACATGATCACATGTCACTTCTAATCATGATACGTCACCTTGACAATGAACAAGACACCTGACTTGTCACTACATATCCTTACCTTGCCTATTATCACGACGTCATGACATATTACCATAATATGTCATTATTCAGGTCATCATGACATGACATCATGAGATATCGCCATGACATGTCATTTGACACATCACCAAGACATAATCATATGTTAGTCACGACCATGACACTTGACCATTCCAGTGACACTCATTATGACAAGTCATTGCATATCACATGTCAATCATAACCATGACACATCACCATAACAATGACTTGTCATCATATCATGTCAATTGACACGCTACCATGGCATGATCACATGTCACTATTGACTATTGCACGTCACCATGAAAATGAATAGTCATCTATGGCGTAGTATGGTGACATGGAAAAATTATATTTTTCGTTAAATATAGATATACGACGCATAACACGTTTTGAGATGGAAAAAATAACCACCTGACTTGTCACTGCATATCATCACCATGCCTATTACCATTACGTCATGACATATCACCATAATATGCCATCATTCAGGTCACCATGACATGTCATCATAACGTGATCATGAGATATCACCATGACATGTCATTTGACATATCTCCAAGATGTGATCATATGTCAGTCACGACCATGACACTTGACCACCATTGATCACTATAATATGCCATTATTCAGGTCACCATGACATGTCATCACAACATGATCATGAGATATCACCATGACATGACATTTGACATATCACCAAGATGTGATCATATGTCAGTCACGACCATGACACATGACCATTTCAATGGCACTCGTTATAACAAGTCATTGCATATCACATGCCAATCATAACCATCACACATCACCATAACAATGACTTGTCATCATATCATGTCACTTGACACGCTACCATGACATGATCACATGTCACTCTTGACTATGGCACGTCACCATGACAATGACTAGTCATCTATGGTATAGTATGGTAGCACGGAAAAGTTATATTTTCCGTCGGTTCGACGCTTAACACGTTTTGAGAGTAAAAAATAATCACCTGACTTGTCATCATATATCATCACCACGACTATTACCATGACAACGCCATGACATGTCATCATAACATGATCATGAGATATCGCCATGACATGTTATTCGACATATCACCAAAACATGATTATAACGTTACTCACGACCATGACACATGACCATTTCAATGGCACTTGTTATAACAAGTCATCGCGTATCATAGCCATAACACGTCACCATAATAATGACTTATTATGTTATAGTATGTTACTTATGATCATAATATGTCACCGTAACACTAACATGTCATCTATGACATGTCACCATGACACGAAAATATTAAGATCACCACTCATGAGCACGGCACGTCGCCATGACAACCGCGTGACGCTTTTCCGTGACGATTTGCGATTCTATGTGCCACAGGCGAGACATAAAAACGTCAAAAAATCGAAAAACGAAACATCTCGAAAATTCAAAAAACCACGTAAACCAACTCACAATGACGAGCAACCACCAAGACCAAACCTTCATAAAACCTATTCCCAACTCAACATAACACGAACATACATTCGACTCCCCAACGACTTTTCGCTCAATTTAAGAAACACACTTGGACAAAACTACAGGTATAACGACCCCGATCCACGATTCGTCACCGATGCACCCACGTGTACCCGTAATTGACCAGCACACCGTGGTTCGTCCATAATACCAGGCACGACGCTATGCTCGAAACGCACGCACAGACTCCCCGTTAGTATCTGCAAAGTTGAACGGTTGATAAACAAGGTCCTTTGACAAAGGCTCCCGATTTAGATACGGTTAGCCCCCGAAATAATGTAGAAAGCATTACACAAGAAGGAGTGACAGTACAAACAACCCATCTGCAGCCAAAAACTAGTAATAGACGATCGTGCTAAGCAATGTTCTATGATTTATCTGTGTTAGTATTCTTGTTCAGTCGAGTGGAATCGCAAATCCACCGAAGGGTTCCCGCTTCCATATTCCTCGCGCCTTTTGCTACTGCATATTCTACATTCTGTAGTCTATTATTATTATTACCATCTTCCGACTAAACGAATTTCCAAGCGTGGTAATATTTCAGAAGTGGCATTTTATAATATATTTTATCGCGTTAAAGTTTTTTTTTTTACAAGCAGCTGAGAAAGATATTGCTCGAAGTACATGACGATGTTGTTGAAATTGATTATATGTGTTCACTGAATTCACCAAAATATTGTCGATGGTACAAGTCAACTTGATATGAACACGATTCATCCATTTTGAATTTCATTCGTTGCTGGAATTCATTCTTGTCGAATTTCCCAAAAATATTCCAACTTAAACAGTAAAATTATAAATTTAAATATGTTTACAACTTTGCGGCGGCGACGGAAAATATTCACGGATGAAAATTTACGCACGCCATATCTCGACATATACAAAAGCAAACGCTAGCTGAATATTAATTTGGTCGTGCAGTCCTTTTAACGCGTACAAATTGATGTAATTGCGTTTGCATTAATTTTCAATGCAAACGCGCCGACTACAGATAGAGAGCTGCAAACGTACTGAATTTACAAGCGAATGCTGTGCCCGCGTATAGGAAAACCAAAGACTACTGGAAACGTCGCCGCCGCCTCTGCCATCGTCCCAGTACATTTTGTCAGCTCCGGGAGGTCCCAATCTCAATTTGTAGCCTCTTTCCCATATTCTCTATGTTTGCAATTGTTAATTGCGCTTCGCACATCTATGGTGCGGTCATTAATATGGTGCCCGTGTGTATCCAACCACCGCCCGAAGTGCAATTCATCGACTTCCTGCCGATTTTCCGCTCTTTTGTACCCTTTTCATTTATACCGTACGCTATGTTTCCATAATACGTACGGCCACCGCGTTACGGCGAAATTCGTTTGTTCTCTAATTACCTCGTATTGACCTTCGTTGATTCGTAAGCGCGAATTGAAATACTTTCATAATTTAATTTGCCCCCGGCGCGCATTGCGACGGTGTGCTTTTACATTTTAATCAAGATTTCCACCTAAAAAGTACCCGGTGCTTTTTCGTTTGGTAATTTTCTTCCGAGAGGGTTTTCACGTCGAAGAGGCCGCTTTAACGAGGGATCAAATTACATAACAAGAGGTAACCAACCGTGTCGTTTGGATATTCAAAATGGCCATTTCAACTGCTGGGCAAATATCACGAGCGTTCTGACAACCAAGAAGCGTCCCCTTGGAGAAGGTTGACCTTCAAGTTGAAAGTTGTACATTTATTCCAACATTCGGACATCTTCGTCAAAGCGTCTAACACCGAAATGGTAACGATAACCAAATGTAAATTGCACTCTCTGGCTGAAATCACTGCGTAGCTTGGAAATCATGGCGTTTGAAAAGTTTGGCTGGAATTTCAGCCACGCGTTAACTACCTCTCATTGAATTTCACAAACTGATTCAAGTATCTGCTTCATGAGGCGATGCTGATTCAAGCCCATTGAACATCCGATCAAACGACTTCTTGACATTAGCTGAAGCTACTGGTGTATTCTTGTCGTAATAATTCATTTTCACATCAATCGCCGAAGGAAATCGACGCAATATTTCGATACGAGCTATTTTCTAAGCAATCAGGGCTCGATATTTAAAACCTCCATCGAAATGCCAAACCTGACGCCATCGAAAAAGCATCGCAATTAATTCAAAATTAATCCATTCTCGATTTAAAATATTAAAAATATTTCTCACCCATCTCAAAACAAAGACAACTTTATCAGGAATTTAAAAAAAATTTCAAAACTCGATAGACATCCAGATGAACCTCTTCACGATGAAAAATTCACCACGTAATTCAATTCGATACAACGCGATTAAAATTTAATGAAACCAGAGCTGATATCTAGTGGTTACTTGCGAAAGTTTCGAACTTTCGCTTAGCAAAATCAACGATATATCTTTAATTACGATACGAAAATGCCTCAACCATTCGCACCTCCATCGACCCTGCACCCAATAAAAATCGTATCCTACTTCAGAATTCGCCATCTGTATACACGCCATAAACGTGGCAAAAAAACACGCTAATTTCATTCGGAAACAACGCAAACAGCTGAAAGGTATAAAAAACTATAACATTTGGTAATTTATTATAAAAGCTGATTTCGGACACGCGGGGTTATCCTTGTAAATGATTTTTAGTTCGTATAAGGTTTCCACGCGCAAGATGAAGTGGCGGAAAGTTCAGGGGATCCGCTATTTCCTCCGCACAAAAGGCTATTACTGTTATGTTAACAGCAGTTTGTAACACGCAATTAACTATCAACTATATTAGAAAGGGTTTCAAACGCGTAAAGGGTGAGATCGTGGCCGCCATTTTAACTATCCGGTGTCAGAACAAACTGACAAAATGTAATTAAGTGTCGGTGTAGAATTGGGCGCTACTTCAGTTTCGCTACTGCTGCTGTTATTACTTATATGAAAACCGAAAACGCGAGGATACCAGTCAGCGTTAATAATTTATTCGTATAGACGCGATTCTTTTTTTTTTTCCTGGTGAACCGAAAGGGTGAAAGTTCTGAGGGGATGGAACTTTCGATGCGTTGGGATGGTAGTACATGATACTGATTTGACCAGACTGTACTATTGAGAGTAAAAAATCATTGAGTTGAAATTATAGAATAATGCAAGTTGCAATACTTACCAATTTACTGAATTATTGTTGGTGGAAACACATCATCGCTAAGACACAATCGGTACCGATTTGAATTTCAAATTACCTGGAAAAATTATAAAATTAAAATACAAATTACGAAATTATCACAAACTCGATGTAGTCCGAAGAAATTAGTTTATCAAAGATGAAAGGGCCTCGAACTGACTCGAACCGACTTGAGTCAACTCGATTTCGATTCGGACCCACTCGAGTCCACCTCCAACTAAAATTAGTCAACTCGATTCCGACTTGAAGTGGATTCGGGCCATTTGAGCCGACTCGAACTGACTCGAATCGACTCGAAATTACTCAAATTGACTCAAACCCAACCGAGTCGAATCCACTCTAATCGACTCGAACTGACTCGAACCGACTCGAATTAGCCCGAATTGGCTCGAATCGACTCGAACTGACCCGAATTCAACCGAATCAAATCCGCTCTAACCGACTCGAACTAACCCGAATCGAATTGACTCGTACCAACTCGAATTGACTCGAACTAACTCGAACCCAACCGAATTAAATCCACTCTAATCGACTCGAACTAACTCGGAATCGACTCTAAGCGGACTCGAATCGACTCGAACTGACTCGAATCCAACCGAATCAAATCCGCTCTAACCGACTCGAACTAACCCGAATCGACTCGAACCCAACCGAATCGAATTGGCTCGTACAAACTCGAATTGACTCGAACTAACTCGAATCGACTCTAAGCGGACTCGAACTAGCCCGAATTGGCTCGAATCGACTCGAACTGACTCGAATCCAACCGTATAAAATCCGCTCTAACCGACTCGAACTAACCCGAATCGACTCGAACCCAACCGAATCGAATTGACTCGTACAAACTCGAATTGACTCGAACTAACTCGAATCGACTCTAAGCGGACTCGAACTAGCCCGAATTGGCTCGAATCGACTCGAACTGACTCGAATCCAACCGTATAAAATCCGCTCTAACCGACTCGAACTAACCCGAATCGATTCGAACCGACTCGACCCAAACTGACTCGAATCGACTCGAAGCGACTCGAACTAGCCCGAATCGGCTCGAATTGACTCGAATCCAACCGAATCAAATCCACTCTAACCGACTCGAACTAACCCGAATCGGCTCGAATTGACTCGAACCCAACCTAATCGAATCCACTCTAATCGACTCAAACTAACTCGAATCGACTCGAACCGACTCGACCCGAACTGACTCGAACCGACTCGTACTAACTCGAAGCGGACTCGAATCGACTAGAAATGACTCAAATGGACTCGAGTCAGCTCAAACTGACTCAAATTGACTCGAACCAACTTGATTCCGATTTGCACCGACTCGAGCCCGACTTGAACCAATCTGAGTCAACTCGAGTCCAATTCGAGTCGTTTTTGGCACATGTCACCAGCATAAATGCCATTTTTTGACAATGTATTTTTTTGATTTTGACTTAGAAAGTAACATTTAGATGCCATTTTTGGCATGTTTCCTTTCACTACGTACGCACTCTGTGTATGGTAATTGTTTAGATTTTTAGCTCGATATTCTTTCTTTCATTCTCTTATTTATTAAAAATCCGAATATCGCAAGAGAGGCAATCAAAAATCTCCCTTCGTCTCTTTCGAAAATTTTGTGAATGGTATTGGAAAATTACGGAAAAATATTGGGCTGCATTTGAGAAATCCGAAACCACTTGATAGTTGGTGTCTGTGAATTACACGAGAAATTAGATGAAATAAGCAAATCCAATGACAAGTTTCCTCTTTTTTTTAATCCATAAAAGATTAGAATATACAATTTGTAATAAAATACCTTTCTCGGCGTTTAACACTTGACTGCAAAATTTAAATATTTCCACAATTTATTTTCCCTTTCACAAAGAGAATAAAAAAAGTTACTAATACTCATATACATAATCAGTGCAGCCAAATATGAAAATTTTTCAATATGTATTATACAAATATCAAAAACACTACACAAATAAGATACACAGATTGAGATAATTGAAACTTAAAATACTAAAAATCATCACGAGGATTATGCTTTTTTCATCTCAATAACTTTTTCAACCCTTAAAAAAGTGCAGCAGAAAATTATATTGTAAAATGAAAAAATTTCCTTTTCGGTTTTCAATTTCAACATCGACACTAGAATTTAAACATACTTTTTTTTCTGCCTTCCAAAAAAAAATAAAAAAAATAAATTTTTTATAAAATCCACTCGACACGTAAAAATTCAGCAAACGGTCCAATCAAATATGAAAATTTCAAATACGATAAAAGACTGCGTTAAAAGGAGCAAACGCAACCCAGACAGCAGACAGCAGCGCGACGCAGAGAAAAGCTCTAAACCGCGTGACTGTGGCGTGTTGCGGTGCTGCGGTGCAAACGGTGAGTTATTATATGCGGCTACACGAGAGGCGGCTGAAAGCGTCACATTATGACGAGCTTAATTTACGGCATGTGGAAGGAAACACAGTGTACCAGAAAAAAAGGTACTAAGTGAACTGCCTAGTGTCTACGAAGCGGTACATTAAAAATACAAGAATAATAGAGCAATTTGCGATAAAATAAGGACATCGAACTTGTTAAGAGAGATTATAACAATCGAGTCGTAAAAATGACTAAATTAAAATAATGAAAAAAAAAAAAATCCACATATATGAAAATACCTAAACGCGGCGTTCATCCCTCGCAATACATCAGCTCACATTAAACTGTCCCCAACGAAATAATTCTCCTTCTAATCACCCCAGCCGGTATGCACGAATTCCACGCCGAAAATAAGCCACCCCTAACAGGTAGAAAGGCTCGGCATTAATTAAATTTCGCCTCGAAATAATTCTTGCCTTGTTTAGCCAAGCTATCTCCGGCCGAAGTACGTTATTGATCGCAACATTAGCATTCAAAGTGGCCACACAGAAGGTAACCTGTAGCATCACCCGACAACGATACTACCAAAAGGACAAAACAACGCATCCAGGACGCAGAAAAAAACGCCGAACAAAAACCCAACATAAAAATTTATCACCCTCTCGGTACACCGACTTCCTTCATCGACATATTCAACCGCGAAAAGTATATACCAGGACGTTTGAATGGGTGGGGTTTGAAGCCATGCCCTCTTCGTCTGTTTCTTTTAAAAACCGGATATGGAGGACCGTTGTGGAGGGAGTGCAAAAAAAGATTTTTAGTTCGCCGGTTGGCCACAAAGCAAGCGGGTGGCCGCCGACACGACCGCCGAAGAAGGGGAACGCATCCGTCTTTGTCGCGCTCACCCACATTCGGGGAAAAAACTACCCGCAATCTAACGCGTGAAGGGCGGTGCAGGGAGGCGAAAGAATAGTAGATATGAAAAAAGGGGGAAGGGCCGTTATTGGGAAAAAAGTAGAGAAATTTGTGTCGTTAGCTTTGAACGACAGTATCGTTCGCGTGTAGGATAACGAATCATCGTTTTTAAAACTCTCGACTGCGAGTTTTTTTTTTCCTTTCGCGTTTTTATATTTTTCATTTGTCGTCTTGATAATATACGCGAAGAAATCGTGTATCGTTGAGTTTATCCAACAACCTAACGTTTTATTTTTTTTTTTCGCAGTCGTATCGTAAATACGTAAAGGTGCAGTTTTAAACGTTTTATCAATAAATTTTATAATCGTTTTTCAATTTACTCTATACACCTAAAGGCTCGTTTACTCTTGAACAATTATACGCGTTAATCGTTAATTTACACAACACAGTTTATCGTATTAATGAAAATAATGCCATAGTTCCATGTGTTTAAATGCGCCGGTAATCACCTCAGACGCGATCGAATTTCATTTTGATATGGTGTGGAGGCAAGAGTGTACCCTGATGCCTCCCTCATCCGAAGACCAATTTAATAACGAACTCTACACCAGATCATTGGAGTTATTGCAACAATATCACGGAAAATTGGTAACCACAGCGTGTCCCGTAATTCTATGCTCCGCTCTGCCCATTCATCATCGGTCAAATAAATCCTTGAGGAATCCCTTTAAGGTAATCGTTTTGGATGATGTAGCCGATGGTACGCTCGTCACCGTTCGGGCGGGAAACGATGAAAATTGTTGCGCCGAAATTAAGAACTACACGGCCGCCATCAAGGATCAAGTGGCTGTTTTCAATGATATCAGATTTATCGGAAGAAGCGGAAGAGGTGAGTTTTTTCATTGTTTTACGCCTAATAACATCAAATCGGAAATATTTCCCTATTTACGAAATAGTATTCACGCGATTGCCGAGTAAGGTGGATGAGTAATTTTCAGATTTTTACATTTACAACAATTTCCCAACAAAGTTAGCTTCGGCGATTGCCCGAACCATGTGAATAGAATTCCAATCGATGTTCATACACATTGGCTCGTAACATGTCCAATTAAATAATTTACATACTCGACGATTTCGTTAATTATTTGGTTATAGATAAATAAAAAAATGGTCAATTTTTAAACACGTGATTAAATTAAATACATAAAAAATTGACATTTTTCAGCACCATTAAAAAATTAAATTCTGCGGGAATTCGACAAATCACCTTTAGATAAATTTCATCAAAATTACAGTTGATTGGGTTTAAAATGATTTTCAAAAATATAAATTTTTTTGAACATCACTGCAAATTTTACATCCTGATACATGATCTTCTGCTCGGCTACACACACTTTCGCGAATAAATAAAATTCCAATTTGTCCTTTTCATTGTTGATTTTTTTAAACATTTCAATTTTAATAAAATTTATTGTATTTTATTTTAAAATTTTTTTCTTCATTAGATATGCATATAATATTTGAATTAAGGATTTTATGTCACGAGCTGAAAATTTTTATTGAAGAAAATTTGTAATAAATTGAAACGTCCTGGACATGGCCACGAATTTAAATAATATAAACAAATTTTCAATACTTAACCTAATTTAAACAACTTGAAAGAATTTCTTTAATAAAAACTCTCTTTATTCGCATAATCATGATTCACTTTCAAGTATCTTCAAGAATAAAAAACGACACCCCCCCCCGCATCCTTTACCTTAATAACCCGTTCAAATGTATCGATCAAAGCGATTATATAATTCTCCTAACGATCTATATTTTTTTTCTGGTTCGAATAAAACAGCATTATGCACTTATGCGTACGCTGTAGATTATAGAACGATAACGATCATCACATTATCATAACAAAGGCCACGTAAAAACAATATTTAAAGTAACCCATTCATCATTGACGCCTTCGAAAAAAGCTATACGGATTGAAATATCACTCATTTATGCCAAATCTTATTGAAATAACGAAATTTTCGATTTCACCGTCTACCATCGCGCGTTCGCTTCCAACTCCGTAAAACCTCAACAACGCATCGAACTGATTACGTAGAAAACGAAACTCTCTTGACATAACAAACACCCCAAAAAAAAAATAGAGAAAGGTAACGTGACAAAAATTACAAAAGAACGTTATGTTTAAATATTGTAACCCCTGCTGATTTGCGAGGCATGGAAGAAAAAAAGGCAAAAAACCGTGTAAAAGTTATGTTTACAGTTTCTTTGGGTTTATTCTCTTTTACGATTTAGTGACGTAGAAGTAAAACGTTTAGATGTTCGCCAATTTCATGAAGACGAACGTTGTATCAAGAATGCAACGAATAGAACCAGTTTGATATTATTTTACGAGTGTTAATTGGCGCGGAATATTATGTATTCGTTGATGTAATATGTATTATATGGTTTATAAGGCCGATTCACGATTCAAGGTGAGATTGGGATTTTATTAAAATTAAAATTACGTATGCAATTTGCAAGGCTCTTATACTGGGATTTTTTCGATTTCGATTTTATTCGTGAATTGAAACAGAATCTATATGCAATTTTACACATCAAAATGTGATATATTATTTTGAATTTTGAAATATTACGAAGACTTATGTTTGTTTCGCTGAAAGATTAAAGGATGAATTTTCAATTTACATCGATATAAAAATATTCGCGCGACGTTCCAAAAATTTCAATTTTTTTTCAAATTTTCTCTCACTTCAAAACGATATAATAAAATTGAAAGAAAAAATTCCCCAACCAGCGAAACTTCACCGAACCAAAATTACACACTAACGCGCGAAAAATTACACGCACCTACGCCTAAACTATATAATCACGCCAGACGCCCAAATTTATACACAATTACTCATCAAACTTCTCCGTTTTCACACAAAACACATCCTCGAAGTTGTTTTTATTGCAGCCATAAAAACTACGAACGAGTTATTAAGCTGGGCTGAAACTAAAACTTGTTATGAAAGTTTTAAGTACCAATATTTCGCGCAGATTTCACCAAACTTCACCATACTTTACGTACCAGTATCTTTATTAATGGTTATCCGACCAAGAATTATGTACAATTTGTTTTTTATGCAGTTTGTTTTTGTTTCGTAATTGTGGTATTATTTTCGCCTCGTTTTTGCCTCGAAATATAACACGAGGTGTTGAATTGGTTTAAAGACAAGTTCACGTTTATTTTCGTTTCATTTTTCACCTCTTTTTTGGAGTTTCATTTTGATAATTTTCTGATACCAGAGTTTGCAATTTTTCTAAACCATCGGTACCTCAAAAAGTACCTCAGGTGTTCAAATAAACGAGAATTTTTTGCAAATTGCAAATAAAATTCACATGAGATAGGTTCATCTACCATTGAATTGAAAATACCAAGGGTCATCGAGAGACAAATACGCGCAGTAAGTGAAATATATCTTTGTCGCGACCTATGGCGCTAAGAAGTCATTTGTTCGAACAAAACATCAATTCACAAAGAAAATAACCCATTGGTGGTCACAATTGGGATAATTCACGACAATTTGTTCGAGCGATAGAAACAAAACGCTCTTCGGTAGTTCAAAGAATCAATTTTTTGCCTAAATTTCTCACAATGACATGAATAGTCTTGTTTCCATACAATGAAACTTCACACATGGAATAATTCTTATTCCTTCAATCTTGCACATACCGCTGAATAGTATTCATTATACTACAGAACAGTTGAAGGGGGAGAGGCGGGGGCAAGGGAGTACTTTGCCTCAATCCCGGTATCTTGAGAAATCTCCGATATAGGCAATTTTCTCTACATTGTGCAGTTAATAAGTATCATGCTCGAATTGAGAAAGGGCCCCAGAACATTAGCCCCGCAGGCTCATTTTCGTTGTCAATGGCCAGGGGCGAACTGGAACTTGAAATTTTACCGGGAATTTCGGAAAGCAGCGATGTAGCTTCTTTGTGATTTTCAAGGGGTGGGGAGGAGAGGAACCGAAAAATACTGTAAAAAAATAATTACGGGGGCTGTTAAGCCCTGAACGATTTCATTTTCGGGGCTCGAGCTGTATAGCTTGGGCTTTTGATTTCAAGAATTGGGTCTCTGTTTTGAGGCGTAGCCCAAAGATGATCGGGTCTCAGGGTCGGCCTTGGGGCTTTGTAAAAAATAATAGGGGCTTTCAGGGCTTCCATTTTTTTCAATATTATATTATCAAGACAAAATCAACAAAAAATTAAAGCGCTGAAAATATTTATAGTAATAATTTTCCCGGAGAAAATCCGTGGTCTAAAGCTTTTCTCGAGGTTATTGGATGATTGGTAACTCTTGTAAAAATTTTTTCCAAGAATTCAATGACTAAGTTCAAACTGCAAGTTTCAAATTTAAAAATTAATTATGATACACGGTTTCAAAATTCAAGTAAATCACCTTAAGTATATCAAATCATGGAGGGATAAGGGAGTGATTGGGGAGGGGAAGGGGTACAATGCTGTTATACTTTGCAGAAGAGGTTGTTGCCCGTTGATTGAAAAAGAATCCCTCATTATTCGACTTTTTCTGAAAAAAATTTTATACTACTAAATGAAACACGTGTTCATGAAAAAAATCAAGCCCTGGAAAGCTCGAAGGCCCAAGCCACCTTTATTCAAAATAAAATTTCGATTTTTTGAAAAATTATAAATTACTATTAAAAAATAAATATTATTAAAGAATTTAATCTATGAAAAACTAATAAAAATAAAATTATATATGAATTTATTTTATAAAAAAAAAAATTAAATTAAAAAAATTTATGAAAATTAAAGAAATACTCGGGTTTCAGGATCTATTTAAAAAAAAACTAGGTTTCAAGTTCGAGGCCTTGGATTTTCAATTTATTAAGACTTTGAGGGTTTTGGGGTTCGGATGGCCGAACCCTTGAATCAAAAACATAGAACAATACCTATCATCAAATATTTTGAAAATGAAATCAGAGCAGTGGCACCAAATTGCCCGGCGCTCCGGGCATTTGATTGATGTGCCCTATGGTCAGTCCGCTCCTATCAACGGCTCTCTCTTGATACTATCTGTGTCGTTATAATTGTTTAAGTATGATTCAAGTTACGAGGGAGATTTTTTTCAGTATTTTCTCGAAATAAATAAATTGCATCAGAAACATATTAGCGACTAATTACTATAAAACAATTTTTTTTTTCAAAATATCACCTCTACGATGAAAACTTACGAATTTAATTTTCTTCAGGTAAAACATTCAACCTTTCGATCATCGTTCACTCGACTCCTCTTCAGATGGGAACATACAGCAAAGCAATTAAAGTTACCGTAGATGGACCAAGAGAACCAAGATCCAAGAACAGTACGTATGATTTTCAAACAACAAATTTCAATATAGTTAATCCACACGTGGAAGATATTTTACGAAATATTATGCAAAATTCGCCGACACGGTTAAACCGTCCAAATCAGGCGATGGGTGAAACATCGAGGGCATTCAATTTAAAAAAATTACCGCATCGGCGCGTAAAAGCATTCGATTTACAGCGATTAAAAACGAAAGCCGTTAAAAAAAAATAAAAATCATTCCGTTGTTTGAAATCTTTTTCAATTTCGCTATTTATTTCCCTCTTATGTGTATTATACGTAGTGTACATCGAAACGAAAAATTACATACACTTTAAACGCGATTTTAACCTGCATACAAAGCAAAAGCCTATTTCACAAAGTACTCTGACGCAAATACAGAATGATAAAAAAAAAATGCAAAAAAAAACGAAACATAAAAGCAGTAAATTCCGAAAAAATCAAACATTTGTCAAATACCCTTCGTATATAAAAAAATCCTTTTAAATTGGCAACAGAAGGTTTTTCGAATGCAAATTTTCTCCCATCGAGTATACTATATATAACGGGGAAAGAAAGAGAGAAAAAATAAAGCTTTTATCAAAACTCACCGAGCATGCAAGTGGAAAGGCTAGAGTGGAGAAAAGGACAGAGAGCGAGCTAATCAGTGGATTTTGTGCCACAGTTACCCTTTCATATATTTTTATCCGGTAATGTGATGTAAAGGGTAAAATTTTGATCCCTGCTGACGTACCGCGTACCCCGGTACGCCTTTCAAGATAGTAATTAGAAAGGCACAAAAGCTAAACCCCCCGGGCTCAAAGCGGTTACTAACGTGGTCTGCTACATCTATTCACCTACCTATGCCATACCGGCGCCTCTGAAAAACCATTTCCTACTATGGTCAAACAGAATTTTCCTTATCGTTTCTAACAATCGAGGCTTTCGCAGATTTTCAACTTTTTTTTCACGTCCTCTCCCGCATACCCCTTCATGGTTTATGTGTAGTCTACGCCGACTACACACATCCTTGATATTTAATTAGCTCGGTATTCGCGCGCCGTGCTGCGCCCGGCGTTATTAAAAAACTTTTAAACTCGTAACCCCTCACGCCTTCTACGTCTTTTGCTAATTTATTCTACACACGTGAAAGGATGCGAAATTTAAAAAAACTGGATTATATTTTGCGGAAGTTGCGATGAAAAAAAAGTTTGTTAATTACGAATACGCGCTAGGAAAACCGCATCGCGAGTTTTTTTCGTCGCCTGTGCCCATAGAGAGAGTCGAGCTCGAACTCCACCTCAGCCAAGCTCTTCCTGATAAAGGTGTTTTAGCAAATTACCAAAAACATATTAGCAAAATTTCGTCCAAGTGTTGTTAATGAGAAAAGCGCAAGATTCGAATCGCCTTGCGACCATTGATTCGTGTTCCGGAGATAACGAGTCAATATCCGCGAAACTCGTTTCTCTCCTACGAGCGATTTTCCTCCGCTCGGGTAATTTTTCCAAGTGCTATTGTTGCACGCGAGGAGAAAAAAATTTCACCAATTTCACGCCACCGTAAATACCTCCTGTTTGAAATCCTTTCAACTTGGATTTTTTCAACAAACGCGATAAACATTTGACTCGAAGAAAACGTTTTCAGACGAAAAAAACAACTCGTCATAACAAACAAATGAAAACTATAATACAAACAATTTGTACAAATAAACAATATCGAAAATAATCATCTGCGTAATACTCGTCTAGCTTGCCAAACTATTCCTTTTTACACAATTCGAACGCGTTTAAACATCAAACAAACCCTATTTTATGGCCATTTTCTATTTTTAGTCTGGTAACTTTTGACCAATGCCGTATTCATGAAAGACGCCTCGTTAAACGTTAATTAACCAATGGTAGAATTACAGCTCGTGCCTTCTGGTACAAGCTGCTTAGAAGCCATAAAATTCCTCGTCATCGTATGGCGTTCGCGATACCATCAAGCGGCGATGAGAAGATAAATCGGCGTCACGGTGATGATTACAAAATGGAGATATACGCGTGAAGGGTAAACGCGTCGTACTGGTTGATTGAATCCATCGCCATGACTTACTGACGCGATATGAAGGCGAAAATAGCTGCATTTTAGGAGAGGCAAGAGAAGTTAGATGTGGAAAATTTGTCGAAAAAAATTTATAAAAAGTGATAACATTTCTTGATGATTAAAAACATATATTAAGAGATGAAATTAGAACAAAAAAAAAAACTAGAAACACTCGTAGATCAATTAATATTACACAGAACATAAAATTAAACGCTCGAAATTAATGTTATGTTGAGGTTGTTGACCCTTCCTTACCCCTGAAAAATTTCATTTATCGATAAATTAAAAATAACCTGAGTTTTCAAAGTTTTCATTTAAAAAAGAAAAATTTTCAAATTTTTTCAAAATTTTACATTTTAAGTTTTGTCTGAAATAATATTTATATAAAAGCTCATCAACTGAAAAATTTTTCAAAATTTTGAAAATGAATTTTCCTTTTTTTTTGTTTTCTTTTTCATTTTAATGTTTAGGGATTTGATTTTCCCAATATTGAATTTATTATCTTTATATTAATTGCTTTTTTAGGAACTCATTAATTTGAACTCAAATATCTTATTGAGGAATAATAGTACTTACTAATTTTATTTCTACTATTCCTGATTTTGGAAAAAATAATTTTAAATTGAATTTGAGGAAATTTTAATTTTAATATTATTTTAATTAATCGATTTTTTATTATACATTTTTTTTACCAATAATTTAAATTATATTTATTATCATTCATATTAAAATTCTTCATTAAAATAAATCAACAATAAAATACAAAATCAACGAATCCAAAAAATTGAAATAGAAAAAAAAAACATGATCGACAACAAAAATGATTTATTTTAGCTGAATTTTAAATTTATAAAATTCAAATTTGCCAAAGGTAACATTTTTCTACAAATTAAAAGAGTAAAATATTGAGCTGGAAATTTATTGCATTTTTTTTCCGAAGTTTTAAAAGTACGAGAAAAATTACATCAGATGGAAGATCAATTGAAGAAGCTTTTCGTACTCAAAAAATCCCACTTGACTCCACCTCACTTCAGAATCCAGAACTTCTACAAAAATTAATTTATTTTCATCTAAATCTGCGAATTTTCATTGCCTTCATGAATCAATTCAGCCTTGCGACTTTTAAAACCTCCCAATCGGCAACGAAATTCTCAAGGTGGCTGACATCTGGAGGCGTTATGACGAAACACTTGTAAACGGGATACTTGAACTATAATACATAGGGAATTGTAGTTTTTAAATTTTTACTCAATAACGAAAGGGTTTTAGAAAATTTCTCATTTCTTATTATTTGAAGAAAATTTAATTTCCTATTTTTTGATATAAATACAACTGCGTTTTGACTATTTCAACGGTGGTAAAGCTCTTTTTCTTCTCACTGATTTTCAGATTTTTTCGATGTTTTGCAACTTTGCATTAAAATTACTTCACGATTAAGCCAGAAACTCTCAATATTTGTAAATCTCGAATTTTTAGAATTTTTTCCTCCCTTTAACAACGTATCAATGATACTAAAATGAATGCCGACGCAGATTAACATAATCATAAAGTAATTAATAGTGCATATTTTAATCAAATATCGTCGTTGAATCGTTAAAAAGAAGAAAAAATTCTACAAAGTCGAGATTCACAAAAAATTTGTGTTTTTGGTTTAAATTCGAGGTAATTTTAACGCGAAGTAGCAAAATGTTGAAAAAAGCTGAAAATCAGCGAGAAGAAATGAGCTTCACGACCTTAAAAATATTCAAAACGTAATTGTTTTTATATTAAAAAATAGGAAATTTAATTTTCTTCAAATTATAACCGATGAAAAATTTTCTACATTCCTCTCGTTTTCGAGTAAAAATTTAAAAACTATAATTTTCTCAGTATCCAATTTTCAACATCTCGTTGCAGCGCGCTCTATGTATCGTTTCATTGCCAATTACTTAAATTCTACTGAAATCATTATCGAATAATTCTTGAATTTTTGCTCTTCGAATCCTTAATTTTTTTCGTAAAATTAAGTGATAACAAATTCGTTGAAAATTACATCTGCTTCGATATTTTTGTTGAATAGAAAAAAAAAGAAGCCAAGGTTACCGCGTGACGTAAATACGATCCCATTTCATTGTTGGACTCTCATATGATCTACCGCAGCCTTTACAACTATCTTAGAGAAAAGTGATCGGTCCATCATTTGGACTGTAACTAATGGCGGGTGGAAGATTTCTAACAAAACTCCTGAAGAAGCGTGAAATGTTGGTGATTTTTCGAAAGCCAAAACGCTACTATTGAATTACGAGATATTTCCCGAATTGGAAAAAAAAATCTACGATCATTTGATAATAAAAATCATAATCCACGAGGCTCCGAAACAACCGTTAACTTTCCAAATTACGCGTAACAAATCACCATCGTTTGCTTGCTTGTAAACTCAACAGACGACCCACCGCGATGCGCGCGAATAAACCATCAAGTTATTACCGACTCGAATCGATCTAAAAATAATTCAAGAATTGAGACCTCCTTCATAATCAATTAACTTTAATCGTATAAGAATCGCTCGTAGATTTGTTTGGTTTAAAAAATAATCTGTTTACCTTGTAAACACATTTCGATCTATGGCGCCTGACTATTGTATATGTAATAAAAAATTTAATATTATTTATCTCATTAATTTAATTTTACTATTACGCGCTACCATAACCGGGTGGTATGGGGCAAACCACGTTACCTTCACGATTCATAAAAAAGCGCCAACCATGGTAGCAGATGCACATGGTGTAGCCATTGGTTAAGCTCGAGTCTACATGTGGAACCGGTTAATGACGTATTTTTCCGTTTGTTTTACAGGTTTCGCGTACTATCCGGGACAACATCCGTTACTATTCGGAGCATATCCTATGTCGCATTTACAATTTTTCGATCCGTCCTATGTGAACGCATTATCAGCCGAGTACTTCAGTAATCATTTAATGGCGTTTAGTAATCATCAACCAACGCCTACACCGCAATTCGGTTTACATAATGGCTACTCGCAATATCCAACCGCAGCCTTTCCAGGTACTATATTGCAATTGTTAATTACATGCATCATTTCCTCTATGTACTATGCAACTAGGTCGCATTTCCGTTTTTACATAAATCAAATTCGCCAATACGTTAGATTCATTTTGGTAAAAACAGCATTAAAACGAGCACGTAATCTTTTCAACTACACACCACGAGAGGTTTATTTAGTAAACCACAAAACATCGGGATCTTTTGGCGAAGGTGATATTCTAGGAAAATGCTGTCAGTGGGTGACCATGGTAGTTATTCGAGGAAAATCGTCTTTTCTAACTCGGCCAAAAAGTTTCGCAACAATAAGCCTCAAAGTAGACCGCCATCTTGGCTGCCATTGTGGGTACACACTGACTCACCGCTTTGATTTGATTTACCCTTCGGGTTAAGGGTTATTATTAGAAGGGTCAAATAAGGGCGAGACAAAAGAGAATAATATATTCGACACTACTGGTGATAGTGAACCTACTGTGCATGATATAAGGATCGACGCGGACGCCGCTACGTTGCGCTTCTTTTTTTTTTCATAAGGGTGAATTTATATCTGCGCTGGAAATATCATCTTAACATAATGTTACTATATTCTCCCAACTTATATACGTTTTATAACAGCAAAACAAACATGGCTGATTTGTAATTTACTTTTATTGTGCTGTAATATTCTCCACCGCCGACGAAATTATGCCATTGAGTTTTAGCATGCTTGGTAATTGGATGTAAGGTGTCTGATGGGACGCTTTGTCCCTGATTTTTTTCCATTTCATTTTACACACCCTCGAACAACACGAGGTGGAATATGGTTTAATCAAATATGCCAGATTTATTTTATGATTTTTCATTTCGAAAATTATCTACGCCAACGATTGCCAAATATGCGTCTTGAGGGTTTAATAATTTTTCAAAATGTTTCGCCTCTTTTTTTTTTTTATAGAAAAGAAATTGGGTAGAGTTGGCTTGGCGCCTTCAAATGTAATATGATTTCGCCTTGTACGATATTCTGATCCTTCCGAATAGATTAGATAATTCCGAAGCCTGTTTTTTTCAAAAGTAGCAATTCTCCGTTAAAACAAATCTGAAATGAAGATAAAGTCTCTTTTCAGTAACAACAATCGCATCAAAAGGAAAATCAGCTTGCATATCAGTCTGCAAGTCAGTGGGACATTTTTATGTCTTGACTTCGCTCATTAGATTCAATGATTTCCAGAAGATAATCAATCACTAACGTATAACCGTAGAAATGTACTAGGGGGCTGTGCTCCCTCCTCCACATGTACATCAATTGTTCAAGTTGGGCTAGATAACATACCTCGAAAACTATTATTGGTACTTTTAGTCTTTTTCAAAAATTTAAGGAAGGAGGCGTAAAAATATCGAAAATTTGGTTTTTAGAACATAACCACGGCCGGTTATTTCATATGGACCAATAAATACTCTAGTTTTAGTTCACCGGCATGACACCATCAGCGCCACTATTTTTACGAATAAAATATAGTTTCCATTTTCTTCATCTTAGAAAATGATGTTATTTTCGGTGTAACAGAGCAGGGCAGAGCGGAAGGTAAGGACGGTTCACATGTTGGGAAAATAAAAATAAGCAAAACATTTAAAAAAAAACAAAATATGCGATAGTGGCGCTAATTGGCTACGGTGTCATGCCGGCAAACTAAATAAATTCCACAGATAGAAAAAAAATTGTCCAAAAATTTTACATTGAGATAGTTATCTATTTTAAACGAAGTTTATTATATAATAGAAAAAAAATTGTCCAAAAATTTTACATTGAGATAGTTATCTATTTTAAACGAAGTTTATTATATAATCTTTGGGCATAAGTTTCCTTCTATGGAACCAAAAAGCTCCAAATTTTGGATTTTAGGTTTGAATACGATTTAAAGAAAACAACTATTTCAAAATTTTTATACCTCAATTTTAACACCTTCTCCTGAAAATTTGGGGCTTTTAAAATCAAAATTTGCCCTTCGCTATAGTATTAGTGTCAAGAGTTGATCAAGAGCTTTTTATCAAAAAAAATTAAAAATTAAAAAAAACAGCTTCTCAACTATAACAGGAGCTAAACGAAAATTATGGAACTTCTATACGCCTTACAATAAGTGTGGATATGCAAAAAGCTGAATTTCGTTACCCTTGAGAAATAACGCTTTTTTGTGACGATTTCGATTTATGTGCCAGAGTAAAGACACAGTGAAAAAATGGTAGGTCTTGGATTTTGCTGAAATTTCAGTATGTTTTAGGGTTTGAGTTGAAACCATCCGAGGTGAATTTTTAGACCCCTACCTCTCCCCAAGTGGGGATGAGAGCCCCCAAAGTAGGTTAATTTTCAAAAAAAACGCAGTTGTATAACCATGCAAATTTGAAAGTAATTTTTACGACTGGGGTCTCAAAAGATGCGATTTGAGATTCTGCGTCTCCCTAGCCTATTTTCGTTTCGATTGGAAATATGTTTTAGTATCCTACCTTGCGATTTTACTAACGAAAACGAAGAAAATCGCCATTTTCTCAAAATTTCGATGGGTTCATGAAGCAAAACCTGTAATTTTCGTAATTCATATTTCGATAAAATTTATCTAAAAAAGTATTTTCTTCGAAACTTAATCTTTAACTACAAATTTGATAATCCAATTTCTTCAATAAATTCAGAATTAAGTCAACAAATCTTCAATTTACAACCAAGTCCAAAAGTTGTATCCATTGCAATGAGAATTTTTCACTTACCTCAACGAAACCACCTTGTAGAGAACTGATGTACATATGAATCTTATTTCCAGAAATAGACGACATCTCAAAAGCAGATCTTCCTTCTGAAACAATGAAAACATACAAATTAAAAATTTCTTTTCTTCAGTTGTTTCTACAACAAGCACTTCATACAACTAAATGGCTCATAAAATAATGTGATAAATCAATAAATAAGCCAAAAAATTATTCCACGAGGCAGTTAGAGGTATTAAAGCTCACTTAAGTACTACCTACGCAAGTAAACTACTTATCTCCCCTCTTATTATTCATTCGAAACGCCTATTTTTTTTTGGGCGATATCGTACGTACCAGGCCTCTCTATAACGTATCAATTGCAGATGTACAAAGTAACAATTGGCTTTTGAAAATATTTAATGTCGCTAATATGACGACTGTATAATAGATCAAACTGTAATACTACTTTTAAGGCGTACTCCATGCATACGTATGATTTCTCCCCCTAATACTGGTATTGGCTCGTCCCCACTTCGAGTACGCATTTGGCTCATTTTTAGTTCGAGAGCAGCTTATCGTTTTTCTATACAAAACAGGGGGCGGTGTTTACGTTCGAAGGAAAAAAAAATAAACAATACGTACCCAGAGGTTTGTCGGGGATTAAACACCGCTAATTTGAAACTAGCGGTGATATACGATACTTTAATGTTGTATACTTGAGGAAATACTCCATCGGGAAGAGCGGGACGTGTAATAAAACGGAATCTTATACGATGGAAAATTTTTCCTAGCTATAAAGCTCACTATAATACGCACCCCCGAAATAGGTAAACCTTTGCGGGTAATTTGTCGAATAAGTTTCGCCATAATAACATACCGAAGAAAATCCTACGTAGTGGTTAAACTATATAGTTTCGACCAATTGGTCGTTAGTTTAATTTCCATTCCGTTGGCCAAATCTACCCTCGATGTAATTCTTGTTTTTAAAGCCATTCGATATTTATAAGGAAGCGAGCAATAGTGAAATACATCCCTTAAAGGATGCTCAGAATTTACTCGACATCCAGTTAGAAATTCTTTTCATACATCCGCGGTGTGGCTAGTTTAGCGAAGAATTTCGCTTTATAACATCATCGATAATACGACAAAAGTCAGCTACCGGTTCTGCGGCAACTAAATCCCACCGTATTACCTGGTTTTCCTCCCAAAACCAATGTTGACGTTTGGAGAAACGTGCCGAAAATACGCGTTCAATGGTAAACTCACAAAGCAAATTTTGACAATTTCCAAGGAAACAGAAGAAACGTGTCAGAAGTGTAAACAAACGAAAGAATAGGTGTCTTGTTTACAGCGTTGTCAATCGGAATATAAAACGATGGAAAGAGAGAGTGAAGAAAGGTCGAAGATTTCATGTCGAGAGAGTTGCCGAGAATACGTTCCCCTTTTATGAATTAGCCTCGAGGGGGTGTCGTCACTCGTACCGTCTTTTGGGTTCTACGGTATTGCGCGCTTCTGTAGATAATCCGATTTGCAATTTTAAGCCACCCTTTTCGTATCTACCGTACAAGGCGAAACCATCTTTCCTACCGCCTACCTAATCTTTCTTCCTGTATATTTACCGCCGTTTCGCCAATATAAATAAACCGTTTATATTGCCTTAATATCGCATTAAACTGTTCCTTTTTCGTCTTCTTACATTGTACTCGAACATGCACCTATTGCAGAATTGCGCCTGTTTTATGCGTAAAAAAAAAAAGAAAAAATGATTCGAGTGTATGTTCCTTTTTTTTTCAATGTTATTCGCTCTATGAAAAAATACTCCTATGAAATGAAAATTTTAGGGATCATCGGGTGAGGGCGCGTTATAAGGGTTTTTGTTTGTTTTTTTTATTCACTCATAGTAGAATGATTTCGATGAATAGGTTCTTTAGCATAGATTTGGCTTTCACGTGTTAATTAAATTCAAGACGTGTTTTTTTTCTAACACACAAAAAACCTGGTAACACTGACACGTGTAAAAGTTCGATGGATATTTGCTTACACAACAGAAATGCGATCATTTACATTACACCTCGAGAGCTTCGATTATGTGAAAAAACTCACCGTAATTTATTTACAGGTAATGTACCACCAGTGAACCACAGCCTACACGAGCTTCGCCTACCGTTACCACCACCTCCGTTGACATCAACTACCACACCGAATTTCCACCCATTAGATACCCTCTCGACCAGATACATGTTACCATTTAGCAAATCCTCGCCAGTATCAACCGTCACCAGCGAAGAAACCAGCGAAACGGACGAACACGCGGTGCAAAGTTCCGAAGACACGGTATCCGTGAAGTCGGCCTTCCAGCAGGTGAAATCCTCCAAAGAAAATTCGCCATCCGAGAAACGCACCCTAAGCACGCATAAATCATCCGAGAAACGCATACGTCTCGATCCTTGCGACTCCACTAATCCTAGTCCGGTTGATCTCCGATCTGAATCCTCGACTCCTTCGCCGTCGCGCGAAAAACACACCGAGAAGCAGATCAAAGCGAAACCCAAAGTTTGGCGTCCGTACTAGTAACGGAAGTCGAAGATGCTAAAGGTGCTAATTCGTGGTATATTTCATGAAAGGAAAGTCTTCACCGGGATTGTACCAAGAGGTGGATTCCATTCTGTAACATCTTCGTCACATGGTCTTCGATACGAGCATTCGAAAAATTCTTATTTATTTGTATTCGTTTTTAATTTCGTCTCGTGTGGTTGCTACCGTAACTTCACGGAAAGTATTAGTAGTATTTCAAGCTTTATTTTAGTATTTTCAATGTAGCGAAGTAATCAGTAAATACGCGATGTTACGATGTCGAAAGAACAAAAAATCGAATGTATCTACCCTCCCCCCCTTCAACACGTGATTTGACTGAAAGCTCGAAGTTATCGTTGCATTCGTTTTAAAACGCATCCCTTATCCTCAAAGGGTAGTCTTGACTGCTGATTATATTAGTCGATTAAGGACGTTGAAATTCAATTACAAAGTCGTTTTTTTTTCTTCGTTCGATATTTCTATGACTAATCGTGTATTGAAACTCTTCGATCAATTCTTCAATCATGACAAAAAAAACGTAATAAAAAATCATTCCTATGCCTTCGCCTTCTTAATTATCATTTTGTTTAATGCACATGTACCTTTGAAAAATATAAGCGCGATGGTAAAATGAAAAATACCTAAATTATTTTATGCATTTGAAAATTGATATTTTTTGTATTTTTCTGCACTAATGTTGTTTTGCACTGTTTTCTTTTAACCTTCCAGAAAATGTCAATAGAAATATAAAATAAAAAATGGTCCTACAAGCTACGGTACTATTTAATTATCTATTGTTCGATGAAGTATTTCGCAATTTTTTCAAGGCCTACCTTTGTTTTCTTGTATTGAAGTTTTTGACGAATAATCAAGCTGGGGAAAAAATTGCACTGGTAAAAAAAATCGAAAGAAAACAGCGAAACATTATTCGATAAAAGAGACAAGGCAGAATTATTTAAGATATCGCTAAAAAATAATAATTTAAAAAAAAAGCAAAAAATTGAATTTTTTACGTTATATGTAGATAGACCTTTATTTAAAAAAAATGACAAAAAAACTTATCTAGGTATTAATTGCATGGACCTTTGTTGAAAAAAATCATAAAAAAAACTTATCTAGTTATTAATTGCATGGACCTTTGTTGAAAAAAATCATAAAAAAAACTTATCTAGTTATTAATTGCATGGACCTTTGTTTAAAAAAATGATTAAAAAACTTATCTAGGTATTAATTGCATGGACCTTTAATGAAAAAAATTATAAAAAAACTTATCTAGGTATTAATTTCAATATTTTTATCAATTCTGCCAACTCTATTGATTAAATTTTCAATCTCGTGAGAAGCCCTTTCTGAAAATTTTTTATTAATAATTTCGTTAATTTTTTTTAAATTATTCGTGTATTTCTTTATCTCGGTTTATTGTTTTTCCTTCCTTTTACTTTAATTCCTTTTTTTATGTATTCGTCTTTTTTTTATACAAATCGATTCTATGTCCATTTTATTTTTTTCGTTTAAAGTTTACCAACGATTGTATAACTTTTTCCTATTTACATAACGAGTTTGTTAATTAGTTTTAAAATATTAGATTACATAAGCGTATAGTATACCAATTGTGATATGTTATTGAATGAATTTGTAGAAAATTTTTTTAAAATAAAATTTTTACATTGAATCGTAATTCTAGTAAATCATTAAAAAAGACTCAATTTTCATTGATTTCCTGCGAGAAAACAAAACGAAACTGTTAATTTTCAAATGAAAAAAAAACCACCTCACTCGTTAACCAACTTTGAGACGGGAATTCGCCCGATTTGAAATATTAAGGGCAAAATATAGGCATAATTTTTGCCACATGAGTCAGTTTGAAGTAGGCCGAAAAGACCACACTGTAAAGGCCGGGTGAAGTGGGATACTACACGACTATTCGCTCAGCTCGTTCCACACCCACTTGCGTAATATCGCGATAACATATACGATATTACGTACGTAATGTTCCACAATGGCGTGCTTAACTCTTACTGTCGAAATCCTTTTGTATACGCGAGGGCTGCGATCTTGTTATTTCATTTTAAGTAGCATATTTCGAGAGGGACAATTGAATCGGGTGCTTTTTATAATGGAAGCTTGGCCGGAAACTACGTTCAAAGGAGCATCTTCGGGTGGTACGTGGCGCACGTCGTCAATCTCGTTTCTATAATATTGATATAAATTTTTAATTCTCGTTCATATTAACCAGCTTCGTCGAACTCTCGAGTAATTATCGACTAATTAAGGAGTGTCAATCGAATATAGCACTGTCAACTAAGATCCCTAACTACGTGAAGCGCATAGTTAGGGTAATTAATGCCGCAACGGAGAAGTAAATAAGACACCCTAATTGAGTGGTTTTTTACAAAAGTGGAAATTTTCCCATCGAAACGATTTCCAGAATTTCCCTCCTCGAAGTAATCCGCTTCACATCACCGAGTACAGCATCACCGCATAAACAACCCTCGTCGTGGAATCATCTCGCAAAGAATTCAATTTCAAGATCAAACCTCGCTATTTAATTATCCTCTAATTACACATTCTTTCGGTGTTAAAACATTAAAGGAATCTACAATTAAAAAATCCTCCCGAAGAGTACTCGGCGAAAAAAGCAAGACAGATGAGAATACGGGAATACGGCAGAGTGAGGGGCGCGGAGGGTGAAAAAAAAACGCGAAAATATGTTTCCTAGTCGAGTGTTTAAAACGGTAATAACGAAAATGAGGCAGTGCGCGATTTAAAAGCGCGTTTTCTATCAATGAGTTCGAGGGGTTGGGTAAATTTCATCGTATTTCTCGCGTCAGTGAGTCTTTTGTAAGCTAGCTGCGGGGTTTTAGACGCGAGGGTAAACACATCTGGCCTGTCAATACGTCATAACGTTTCAATTATTATTTGTTTTCATCGCGCTATACTTCATAGCGTTCTATGTGCAGAGTACGCGAAACGCCACCGAAACAGCGAGAAAGATAAGACCTGCAGAATTTCGCTCGTCCTTTGTATCATCTGTCGACTCGGTTGTAACGATAAATCATACCGTTAAGGTTATTCGCGCATATCGCTCTTCATCGGCAATCGTTTTGTGTCAGCGTCGATCTTATAAAGACTTATATTCAATTAAGTGTAACTTCTTTAGCAAGTAGCACCTCGTTAAGGGGATCGCGACCAGTTTGAAATGACTCCAAGACCCTCGTGTCGATAAACGATCGTTGTTTTGATTTCTGCCAACAGAAGTGCGACGCTCCCCTTCGCTGGATCGTTTACCTTCGAGTCCGAGAAACAATTAGCGATACGTCGATACGGTGGTCGTTCTGGTACACGAGGTGGTTACCGATTTCGATGAAGATATCGTAACCGATCCCCCCTCCCAAGCACCTACTGCGCTGATACGCGTCTCGGTATGCTCCGATAAAGGGTAAGAGAAATGGCCTTGCCTTTCGGAGAAAAGCCGCGTGGGATAAACTCCACAGAGAGTCATCGGTTGTATTTGCCTAGGATTTCGTTACTTTGTAGCGCGGCCATCATAACATAACCCATTTTCCCCTTTGATCTTGGTCTTCGTTCCGCGTAATTTTCACATTTCCTTTTTTCAAAAAATACACATTTAGCGAGCGAGTTTAACAAAGCTAATGTTAAATATTCACGGTCGTTAAGGAATCGCCAACCACAACGTATCACGAAATTAACAAGCTTCTACGGGGGATGATCAATAAGTAAGTTACACTTCGTCATAACTAAATGAAAAAAAATCAGAAAAAATAAAGTTTATATATTTTTAGAAAGTACAAACAATTCTTTATTTTTCTATGTAATCACCTAAGATATTCAAACATTTTTGATAACGTGATACCAAATTTTCGATGCCTTGTTTGTAAAATTTCCCTCCAATTTTTTTCAGCCATTCGGTGACAAATTCTTTACATTCTTCATCACCTGAAAAATGCTCCGAAAAGATGAAAGTCACATGGTGACAAGTCGGGGCTGTAGGGTGGATGTCACCACATTTTCTAAAAGAGCGCAGACGCGGCAAATTGACTGAAGGAATCATTCTCCTTCATGACAATGCCACACCGCACTCCGCCCATGTAACTGGGGATTTATTGGAAAAATTTAAATGGGAAATATGGCGATATCCACCCTACAGCCCGACTTGTCATGTGACTTTCATCTTTTCGGTCCGTTAAAAAACGCCTTGGGAGAGCATTTTTCAAGTGATGAAGAATGTAAAGAATTTGTCACCGAATGGCTGAAAAAAATTGAAGGGAATTTCTACAAACAAGGCATCGAAAATTTGGTATCACGTTATGAAAAATGCTTGAATATCTTAGGTGATTACACAGAAAAATAAAGAATTGTTTGCACTTTCTAAAAATATATAAACTTTATTTTTTCTGATTTTTTTTCATTTAGTTATGGCGAAGTGTAACTCACTCACCGATCATCCATCGCAAATTCAACCTTAAAAATTATTTCCCACGATCCATGACGCATCGATTATCCAGGAAGAAAGTCAAAGACAACCTGCTAAAGTTGGCGTTACGAGGATAAAAAATCCATTAGGGATTTTTTGAATTTCAAATGAATCAACAGCAACGAAACTAATGAAAACAGTAAAAAGAAAAAAACCAGGAAATGAAGAGAAAAGGAACAATGCATGGTGAAGAAAACACACAAAAAAGCGATGGTAGCGAATACCAACTGCACGCTTGATTTTGCAAATTCCTCGTGTATTTAACATTTTAAAAAAAGACTCATTCGGACTAGGAACCCCATTGTTTCAATGCTTAGGTTTTGTTTAGGTGATTCCGCAGAACCAAAATGCGTTTTTGTCGTGTCACCGCAAACAAAAGCATCGAGGCGAGCCCCCGCGGTAAAATTTTGTGAGAAATTTTTACGTTTTGAAACATTCCACGATTTCTCAGTTCCCTTCGAGGTGGTATTCAAGACATTTGTAGACATTGTAAAAATGCTTATGCATTTCAAAGTAACTGACACCAGGTGGGTGTTGAGAGAATCATAGGTGAGTGAGTGGTGAAACTGAGAAGATTCTATAGCGAAGATTCCAGATTCAATTATTTGCAATAAATTATAGGTATAGGTACAAAATTCGTTTGTTTTATTGAACAATTTTCAAAATCATTTCACAAAGTGTAGATACGTATCTTGAAATATAGCTTTATAATCCTTTGTTTCACTATTTAATGCAACGCCGATGATGCTAAAAGCGGCGGAGACGTTGCATCCACAGAAGGGGGAGCAATCGAGACGTAAAGAAACCCAACAGGAGAGGGAAGCAATTAACCAAAAAAGCTGCAAAAAGGAATAAAAGAAAGAAGAGATCAATCAATTAAATATAAGTAAACGTATGTAAATAGTTGAGAAGTTTTTTTTTCTTAAATTATGATACACTTCTTTTGTTTGTTTATAATATCTGTAAAATTCTTTGTAATATAATTTTCATCTTTTTTCATATTAAATGTAAGATTTCATTTTTTCTTTAACCCGATGTTTTTTCTTTTTCTGTTTATATTATTTGTTTCACTTCCTTGTATTTCCTCCCCATACTCGTTACCCTTGGTCATGTCGCATTGAAAAAAAGAAAAAATAAAAAAAATGAAATAATAAAAATAATAAAATAATAAAAAAAATGAAAAAATAAAAAAAAATGAAAAAAATTTTTTGGCAGAGACGGGGATCGATCGGTCGACCATTGTGTGACTTGAGTTGGACTACACCGCTGCTCCTACTCGCTTGTAAAGTGTGTCGCGCAACGGTATTTGATGATCGATCGATCCACCGATCATCACATCTTCATGCTTCATAATTTTTTTTTAAAGAAATGCCGATTAATCGCCATTTTGCATTTTTCAACTTTTCTCTCTTTAGCTAACGGTGAAGTTGCGATTTATCGCTCTTTCGCTACGTTAATTTTTCTCATTTTTCTTTTCCCTTTTCTCATCACGAGATTGCGAGAGATCACTCTCTTGTACAATTTCTTCAATAGTTCGATGTAACATCAACACTCGTTTCTCCTCACTATTTCCTCATCCCTTCCACATAAGAGGGACCCCAGTTCTGCAAGGGTGTAGCGTTTTCGTTCGTCCGACATGTGGAGACCACGTTACAAATGGGAAAAAATTTTTGTGGCTGTTAAAGCCATATTTTTGAAATACATTTAATCTTTTCTACGAATTGAACTTTATATTATGTTTTTTCACATCATTTAAATACTTTCGCCCTTCCTATCAGTGGAATAGCGATTCGTTCGACATTCTCAGGTGGTCTAGGAAGACCCCAGACGCTGAATCTGAGAGGAATAGGCAGTGGTTTAAAATTAAAATCACCTATTCGATCCCTTGCATATTAAAGAACATATGTAAGAAGAAAATGTGTATTTTTCATAAACCCGTCACCGCAGTTAAGATTTGATAATTCTTCGTTAAATAGAAATCACGTATTCAACTTCTTCAGAATCATACATTTCCACTGAACTAAATATAAACAAACTTCCTCCAAATCAGAATTAATATAAATAAAGAAAAACATCCAATTATATCAAAATATTTCCTATAATCACACCTCATGCTCCAATCACTTGAATTGAACACTGGAAAAGGATTATTTTACTACCACAAACTATGTCTCTGCCTCTCTTTCTCCGTCTCTATAAAAGATCTAAATTTGAACAGGCCTCGTTGACCTACAAAGGGCGAACTAAATTACACCATCGGTCGATCTCAAGCTGCATGGGATCACTTCTAATAAAGTAAAATAAATACCAAGGTGTCAAGCGATAAACACGTTCAACGCTTATAATTGCGAAATGCACGAGGGTTTGACACATAACATACAGAGCGTTATTTGTAAAAAGTATTAAAAGAAGTAAGACGCTAATGGGGAAATTAGAACGTGAAGCAAAAGCTCCGACGATAAGTAGGGATAAAACTATGATGATTGCGGATCGTAAATTGGACAATGGGAGTTGGCATTAACATAGTCTAACTGCATCGATGGATACGATATAAACAATTATTTGTACATTCAGGTTCAGGGTCTCCTAAAGTGAACCGTGTCCAGTGACGTTTCGATGAATCGAGGAATACATGCGGTTTTACGTTTTCCCAGAGGATATTTCGCATCGAATAAATCATTTCGTCTTGACCTGTTCTCAAGTCAAAACTTCGCCTCTGTGTGTACACCGGTAACAATACCAATTTCGGCCTTTTCTTAGGATTTCATTCTGTAAATTATCAAAAAGTCCATTCGGCACTTAATGATTGTTAGCTACTCGTGTTCTATATTTACGTTGAACACATCTTCATTAATCTTAAAACGTTTTTAAACGATCGCCTTTGATCCTTTTCGAAAACCTTTATGCACCCGCCCGAACTCCATTAATAATCTCGTAACAATACCACGAAACGTCAACGTCGCGCATTCCGCGCTTTATAAAAAGTGCGGTAATACGCGAAAAAAGGCTTTTTAACGACCTTCCTTAAACCAAAAAAGACAAGAACGTATTTGCCGCCGACTTACTACGTTTTATAACGACAACAGAGACCTAAAAACATCTTTATTTTCTTACCTACCTTAATGTAATCCCGGTGAAAATGGGAACTTTTCTCGTGTTTAAAGAGTGGACGCCTAAGATGCCACTTGTTGCATTTTTCTCTCGTTCTTTTCCCCTACGCGCTTTTAAATCGAACTTAATATACGAAATGCCAAAAGAACTCGTCTACTCGACATTTACAACTCCGTACCTTTTCCGCGTTACTTTTCAAATCGTACCCGCCTTTTAATGGCATTTCAAATTAGTCTGCAAAGTTTTCATGGGGCGAAAAGTTGGCTCAGTTTTGATGTTAATTTTTCACTCGTTTAGATTCACTTGCATTTTACTCGTTAACCGTGAAACGAAATTAAATATTTATTTGACAATTGAATCCTACACCTGATTTCTTATGTAATATTTTTCAAAGGCTTAATTAGAGAAATATGGAAATATGGTGTCCATTTGTCCAGAGCATTTGAAAGTATAGCTCAGAAAAAAATTCAACTCGAAGAAATCATTTATTTTTGCTATCAAGTTGCGGCCATCACATAAAAAATAATTTCTCACAAAATCGTACAATCGAATAAACGAACAATAAACAAAATAAATACCCCTTCTTCAGCGAAAAAAAATCAAAGACTTCCGACTGAGACCTCACATCGGAAACCCACCCTCACACCCCATTTTATAAATTCACTGTTTAAACAAAATTAAAAAAAATCACGCCAGCAAAACTCCCAAACGCGCCCCTATCTTGAACCTCAACAAAAAAAAGGTACTCGCCCATATCACACCTATTGCAAATGTTAATTAAGATAAAAAAAATCTACTATTGGCAACGCGCAATTTCGTCACTTCTCGTTCATCGACGCTGAAAAATAAATTTCATCCGTAATAAACTCATTCACCATTCAATAAGCGTGAAACATGATTTTCCGCTTCTGTTAATTTATTGTAACGATGGAATTCTAATTTCTACACGTCTGCGAAAAAGGAACGCAAAGAGTGTAAAAAAGGGTCGAACAGGTGAAGCCGACTGAAAGGGTCGAAGCTTATCGCCAAAGGGTTCCCGTCTCACATAATTAAACTCAATACTAACATAATCGTTTCCTGAACTTAACGAATTGAACGACACTTGAAAAGTGAAAAGTTTACGACATGCAAACTCGAATAGAAGTGACCGGAGGCCGGAGATGGAATTTTCTACGCCGACGTTGTTCAACTTCCATATCCGGCCTAAAGAGGCATACCATCATTGCCCGATAAAATCGGACGCCAGCTTTTAGAGTTAATTTACCGCGTTTTACAACATCTCTTTTCTATCTCTATTTCCTTTAAGTTCATTATCGAGATGCAACCTGAACTCGAACTCGTGTTTAGTGTATGTGCATTGTGCATACATGCAGAGTTTTCGTAACCCGGATGGCAAGCCGATAACGCCAAAGGGCTTTTCGATACACGTTTGTTCAAATACTCCCATTACACGTACACACACTATACATAAGAAACAAACCATCATTGTATATTTGCAATGGTGAAAACCCAACGTGTTAATTTCGTGTGTGACGAGCGCGTTCACATTCTCTCTAATCAGTTCGGTCATCCGTGATTGTAAATAATTTTCTTTCAGATATACTCAATAGTCCAGTCAATTTAGCTCGAAAATGGCCTCGAGTTTGCAAAACGAGATAGCAGAATTTTAATATATACCTAGTATTTTATACCCTTTACAACATACTTCACTCCGGAACCAATGTCATGTTCGCAGGTCCCTTTTTTTGTGGATCTCAACCCCCCAAAATCAGTTTTTCGCTTATATTTTGGTGAAAACTGGTTTTATCAAAAAAATAGTTCAGTTCAAAATTGAAACCCACTAAATTCCCTACAAAATGCACATATTAAGAGTTGATGTAACTGGCTTAGATTTCGAGATACGTGCGATTGAAAAAGGAGCATTTTTCGTGAATTTTTGACAAAATTCGCATAATGTAGTTTTTCACCTGTAACCATGGGAAAAAATGGTTTTCCGTGAAAATGTATAATAACTGAAATGAAAGATGACCAAATTTTCTACAAATTCCATTATACAGAAGTTAAGATTGCTTTCTTAGTTTCCGAGCTGTGACGTCGCAAAGAAGGGGGGTTTTGGTTATTTTTTAGCCTATTTTTGTAGATACAGTGTTTATAGAGGATTTAGTAGGCATAAACCTCGAACTAAGCTATTTTTTTTCATAGAATCATTTTTTGCTACACTAGAACCGAAAAACTGTACCCTACACAATTTGGCTAAAAAGTCATCTATTCTCGAAAAATGCTCCTTTTTCAATCGCACGTAGCTCGGAATCTAAGCCAGTTACATCAACTCTTAATATATGCATTTTGTAGAGAATTTAGTGGGCTTCAATTTTGAACAAAACTATTTTTTTGATAAAACCAGTTTTCACCAAAATATAAGCAAAAAACTGATTTTGGGGGGTTGAGATCCACAAAAAAGGGGACCTGCGAACATGACATTGGTTCCGGAGTGAAGTATGTTGTAAAGGGTATAAAATACTAGGTATATATTAAAATTATGCTATCTCGTTTTGCAAGCTCAAGTGCTGGATTGACTGGACTACAAACAAACTCTGCCTATTGCTCATACTAATGAAGATTTTGCAAAAATATACCCCAAACGGTGTATTAAGTCGTTTCAACTTTCAACTTTGGCTTTTGAAGTTGCAGTGGTCAACGGAATTTTCAACGATAGACAATATTTATTCTATGTTTCATGCTACGACACACAAAGAACGAAGTTGATCACAAACAGACGACATCAACAATCAAAAAATCCGTATCTGAAGTTATGGCATTTTTCCCAATACTCAAAAAGATAAACCTCACCTCTACTATTCTCAAAACATGAAAATTCCAACCCCAAACAAGCATTGTTTGAATCACATCTCCATACAATTTACAATCAACTCTTGCACCACCTTGAAACTACAGTAAAACAACGCGAATCTTAAAAGCCTCACTAAAGAGTCCGCATCAAGCTCGAGAATTACATTATCCGAAAAATGTTAAAACCCAAATAAATTACCCAAGTAGCATCTAACAATCGTCATTAAAGTCAACCACGAGTCCGCAGATCTTGGCATTATTTCCACATTTAACGTCTCAACTTCGGTTTAAAATCCCCATAATAATGCCGAAAAAATAATTAAAAATAACGCACACGCGGGTTCGTTCTCGTAACCTCGACGCAGCTTCTTCACAACGCGGTAAAAATTGAGATATTCGACAATTAAGACGTAGGCTTTCCACAAGCCAAAGAAATGGCTACGGGTCGTTTACGTAGGTTGTAAATCAACGCGTTTTTACCGTTTAATATCGATGTCTGAATATACACGAAACCTCATACACGTGAACTTTTCATATTGCATCGATGAATTAGAGCGTGTATCTGTGTGCGTGGTTGCTTACACGTAATAACGCCACAGCATGACGATACATTACGTTAAATGTTAAATTTGAATAAAAATGTCCCAGCCATCGTCAACATGCAGTACGCAAACTCGAACCGAAACTTGTCCTCGTATACACAATATAGTACGTCGTTATCGATGAAATATTTTCAACCGAGTTCGTTCTCGTATTCAAAAATTTTCGACGTCGATGAAAAGCACCTCGGAACACGTAGTTCTTATACCATTAAACCTGCGTCAAAAAGTAGAAAATAAAAAATAAAACTTTGAAAAAAATACGATTTCTTGAAAAAAGAAACCAAAGGGGTTGGATTAGTTATCCTTAATGTAACTCCATCTGTCACAAACGCGAATGCAGTTGACAGTCTCCAAGAGCCGTTTTATCGATATTATAAAGCTTGATAATGTTTTGTATGTACTTTTCAAAATGCGCGTAAGTTACTATTATAACGAACGCGACATATGCGATAAATTGGCTGGGTGTGACTTATAACTACACCATTGCCCTTATTGTGTAAACCCTGTATTTTTCTTCACGCTTATAACGCGTTAGTTTATTAATATTTAAACGATTTATTACGTATTACTCGCCGTATTTTTTTACTCGTTATTATCGAATTAGATAAAGGCTTAGATTTCGCATAGCTCGTTATCAAAGGATTGAATACGATTTCTTTCGCCCTTTTGTCTATCGACTACAGATTTCGTTTCTTATTAAATACGAGCTAATGAAAAATTTCCATCATTTATCATCGAAGTCGCGCTATATCGACGCGATGCGTATGCGACAAACACGACGGGAATGTGCGGCAGACAGACAAGCACACGCCGAGTGTCGGGCGATGATTATCTCAAGCTGATACACACCTTGAGTCAGCTTGCGTTGCGTGCAAACTAAATGATCAAATTAACCATGATGTATCGACGGTGATTAAAAAATATAACCCATTCGATTTCACCCAACTTTGGTACCATTCGGAGTAGTAATTTAAAAAGCTCGAGGTACCCTTTCTCACTATACACCCCATGCTACGAAAAATCGTGAAATGAAAAGTCGCTCATGATGTAGGGATAATTTGCCATCAAAATTTTACAACATAAATAATCCTTTTTGTTGTTTAACCAAGAATAAGGATACACCGAGGTTGATTCAACGAGGTAACTTTTTCACTCATTTTGTAAGTACGGCAGGAAAGCACCGTTCAGAGTGGGTACATGGAACGTGCGGGGCCTATTAGAGGCTGGCAAACTTGCAATAGTGGAGAAAGAAGTCGAGGAGCTGGACATAGTGAGCCTTTCAGAGACCCACTGGACCGGGAAGGGACACTACGACACGTCCAACGGCAGCAGAATATGTTTTTCAGGACAGGACAAACTGCACCGAGCTGGAGTAGCGTTCGTCATACCCAAAAAATGGGTGAATGCCATTAAAGGCTACGAGGCCGTAAGCGAGCGTCTGATTCTACTGAGTATGGCGGCCAAGCCGGTGGACATTAGCTTCGTGCAGGTGGTGTACGCACCGACTGGAGATGCTGAGGAAGACGGAAGTCGATGCTTTTTACAGCGAACTGAGCCAGGCGCTGAAGAAAATACCATCTAGAGAAATACCAATAATCCTGGGAGACTTCAACGCCAAAGTAGGACGCTTTGACCATGACGAAGAGCTGAAATCAACAATAGGAAAATGGGGACTGGAAGAAAGGAACGAAAGAGGAGAAAAACTAATCGATTTCTGCATTGAAAAGGACCTCTTCGTGGCCAACACAAAATTCCAACATCACCCTAGGAGACTGTATACGTGGCGATCACCGGGGGAGAGATACTAAAATCAAATCGATTACATCTTAACGAAGAGGAAATGGATAACGGCGTTTAGAGACGTTAAAACGTACCCAGGCAAGGATTGTGGAAGTGACCACCAACTATTAGTGGGAGAGCTGACGCCAAGATCACGAGTGAACAAGAAGACACACCAGATCGTAAATAGATGGTACCTAGGAAAAAATCCCACCTACAGGAAGGCAGCAAAGAAGAACCTAAAAGAGCTGGTTGAACAAAGTGAGGGCCTAACTACCGAGGAAATGTGGACGGGCATGAAGGAATGCCTAGAGAGAGCAACAGAAGGGGTAAAAAAGCCAGATAAAACAAGGAAAGAGTGGATATCTGACGAAACATGGGAAGCGATTCGAGCAAGGAAGAGCCTTAAGAGGGAGTTGAATAACACGATAAAGGCGAAGCAGTACGAGCAGATGCAGAAAGAGGTCAAGAAGAAGAGCAGAGCTGATAGGAACGAGTACATAAACGGAATATGTGCGGAAATAGAAAAACACGAGAACAAGAACGAGACTAAAGATATGTTCCAGATCGACCAACAATCATTCGTGGTCACCATAGTAAGGAAAAATGCATCGACAAAATCACAGTGTTACCAATGTGCAAAAAATTAACTATTTTTATAAATTAAGATGATCAATTTAGAATTTTAGCTGAAATGAGGACTGAATTTGTGCAAAAGATAGAAAAGTTTTTTTTTACTCTCCTGTAAACGTTTTCTGATAAAAATGATAAAATGACCAACCAGTCATTCAAATATTCAGCGTGTTGCACATGCAACACGTGCTATACAGAAGTTGCCGGCCCTGGTTGCTACTCACAGAATCCAAGTGCAGTGGCATATCTAGAGTGGAAGGGTCCTTCAACCACCATCTCTTGACAAGAGCCGAAATTTAAAGAAATTGTAATTTTCAAAATAATATCCAAGCATTAGATCAAATGTCCAAGTCTTTGACAATATATAATATGGACCGAGCTATCTACATAAAAAGCAATGCTATCAAAACGGTGAAAGATCTGTAAGAACCCTAAGCGAGAAACGCTTCCCATTGGTTATAATTCAACATATCAATACGACATAAGATAAATATAAACCAATTGGCGTTAACGTTGTTAGAAGAATTGTTTTTGCCACATTTAATTAAAAATGATTCCTTTGAAACATGCGCATAACACGCGATAATACGCATAATTAATCAATCAGAATCGTTTTCCGCTTAGGGGTCTTATAGATGTTTCACCGCCAGAGACGTACAGCTAGCTTGGTACATGTTATACGTAGTCAAAGGTCTACGTACGCTCAAACTATTTACTGTATTTATTTCTTTTTTTCAATACTGAACTTATGACACTTGTACCCTCTTGCCACATTTAGCTAAAAATGATTCCTTTGAAGCACGCGCATAATTAACCAATCAGAAGAGTTTTCCACTTAGGGGTCTTATAGATGTTTCACCGACAGAGATGTACAGTTAGCTCGGTCCATATTATACGTAGTCAAAGGTCCAAGTAATTTACTGTTTTTATTTCTTTTTTTCAGTACTGAACTTATGACACTTGCACCCCCTCTTCCGTCCTTCCTTAGCAAATTCTATCAATAAATGACCCCTCCATCTCTCAACCCCGGCTTGGCTTTGCCAGGACTACATAAATATACAAATTTTAATTTTTGCCCCAATTTTAAAAGCTCAAGGTAATTTTTGGTCTTAAATTTCAGCCCTTCCGAACCACTTTAAACACCGTGGACGATATTTACAAAAATCCTTAACAACAGAAATTGAAAACACACTTCATGCAAAAAATTTCATCCAAATCCAAAAGCAATAACCAAACAGGCTCACAAAATCAAACATTTTGAGGAATCAAAGAGCCCAAGTGTTCACCAAAAATGGGCAAGCTTTTACCCCAAACTAAAAACTTAACCAACATGCCACAATATTTCCATCCACATAGTTTGCTTTTGAACCACATAGAAAAATACATCAATCCTGTCTGAAAGAAGATTCCACTTTCCCACAACCAACCGCACTCCATTGCGCTCAACCAATTACATGAAGTGCATTCTCCGAGCCAATACATAAATCCGAAATTATCGTCGAGATTTAAAAACTCCAGAAATTATTAATCTGCTGTTAGCGCTACATCCGAGGATGCAACGCAGCTGAGGGTCGAGTCGGTACGTGATCATTCACACAATTAGTAGCTTCGAATATATTTTTAACGATGGGCCATGAAAAAGTAACATATTCTAATTCATTTATACTAAATACCTTTCATGCAGTATTAAGCAAACATTTAAATTCTATTTGCGTTTTGTATAACATCCGCATTACTTAATACAGACATCAGCGGCTGGCTTATACAGATTAGTTCTCATATTTTTGATAAGTTCATTTCGGGGTGAGTTTCTCTTATATTCGATAACGCGAGACTTTTTTTTCATTAGGTAATTTTTGAATGAATAAGGGTATCGAGTCTAGAATGTACTTTTTGTTTTATATATTCTTCCATATTTGACGTAAAATTCCATGATTTCATCGCTTTGATCCCAAGAGACATGAAAAATAAGCTACTTGAGACACGGTCAATGTAATTTAGACAAGGAATAGGTCGCAGGCGAAAGACCTCACCCTCGTTTTCGGACAGAACTGGTTATCGAGTCGCAATCTTTCACCCCTTTCTTTCCTCTAATCCGAACTAATGGCAAAAAAATCTTATTCAATTTCCATCTTCCATCCGTACGACACGCGAGAACATTAATTTACAAAACTTTCATAATTTTCCTTCTCGATGATGGATATTTAGATGCGGCAAGATAAAGGCGAAAAACAACCAACACGCCTACTATTAAATCGTCCCATATAGGCTTTTGATTAAAACCGTATTATTTGGTAATTACTAGTTAAACCTTTTTGAAAAATTAACTCTTTAAAATGTTTTGTTGGGTGGTAAAGGTCGGCCCGCGTATTGTATAGGTTTTCCTCAATGCACCCATCAATCGCGACTACGGTGACCCGATCCCTGCTCGTATCGCATTTCCATATTGACCTTACTTAGCAGCAATGTTCATTTATTCAGTAACGAGAGCACAATAGAAAGAAAACATTTTTCGCGAAACGTTTAATCACGAGGCCAGTCTAAATGATACAGGGAAGGAGCACGGAGAGGAAAAACGGACCGTATAAACGCATCTTATCAACGATTATTAAAACGGTTTGCAATGGAAATACAGCGTACGAGGGCTTTTTAGAAAACGCCGTATATGCCCTTCTCTCGGCTATTGTACACATTATATAATGATTTGAAAAGAGTACGTTCGATGGGATACATAAATCAGCGGGGAGGGGGGATTGTTAGGGTGAACACACGAGTGTATATATACGATACCAACACAGTACAGACGCGCAATTCGAAATAAAAAAAGAGAAATACAATAAAACCGGGCTGAGGTCCGCACTCGCTCCGGTTGGCATGTCAATGCGGTAATGCGGCAAGAATCGGAGGTTGCCCTCATGTGAAACCCTAAACATCTTAAATCCCTGATTCAACATGCCTCCTTCTCCACTCGCCAGCACGTAATCACGGAGTTTAAACTTTTAAATTAAAGTCGTCATTTTTTCTCCTTCCTTCTTCCTTAGCCAAAGGCAACGATAGTTTTTTCGCTGACTAAAGGGTTACAATTTTACGACGCGGTAATTGGGATACGTCAATTTTCGACAAATGGCTGTCGCCTTTTTTTTATCCTTTCTTTATTTACCGCCGCTTGATTAATTATATCGCGCCCATGTAAAATCGTCTTGATAAATGATCATTTATTTGTTGTATAACCCTTGCGATATCGGTTTTTTTAATTAGGTATTACTATTTTTTTTTTTACGTGTTTGACGTGAGTATGTGTTCAACCGCCGTGTAAAATATTTGGTGAAATCGTTTTAGCTAGCGCGCGCGGAGAAGAAAAGGGTGAGTTCTACGGGCGCGAATCGAATCGCGTACGTTTGCGAAAGGGTTCTAAAAGATCCAAGTCATTTTACTCGCTTCAAAATATCGTACTTTTTTACAAAACGAATCGTAGTTGAAAAATTATACAATTTTTGAAAGAGAAAGGTCTGTAAATGTCCCTATTCCAGAATAGCAACTAACCACTGAGATTCGCTTCGATGAAAATGACACCTACTTTGAGGTGAGAGAAAGGGGAATGTCATTGTAAGGCCGAAAAATATCATTTACCGCGAAATACAGTGGGTCAAAAAAGTATTGGCACGCCACCTAGTCAGTTTACTCTAGAATTTGAATTTGCAAAATGAGGGATATGCTCAAATTTGGTATATATCTACTACATCACTAGTACACACCCATTACAACATATTTCACTCAAGGTTGAATGTCGTGTTCGCTAGTCCCCTCTTTGGTGGATCTTAGCCCCCTAAAATCCGTTTTTTGCTTATATCGTCGCGAAAACAGGTTTTACCAAAAAATACCTTAGTTCGAAATTAAAACCCACTAAATTTTCTACAAAATGCATAAAAAAAGAATTGTTTTAATTGACTTGAATTTCGAGATATTTGTGATTAAAAAAAGTGTGTTTTTGTAAATATTAATTTTTTTCTTCTAACTACAGGAAAAAACGCGATATACAAGATTTTTTTTTTATACTGGGCGTTTTTAATTACTAAGACTATTACGCCCAGTGGTGAAGGATTCGGACAGGGGAGTAGGAATGAGAGAGGAGTGAGTGAGGGTTTAGATCTGGTTGGATAATTTTAGCCGTTTGATGAGT